>JASSUY010050467.1:0-22131 GCA_032466535.1 Forpus xanthops | reverse complement strand
TAACTATTCTATGATTCTATATTCCAAGAAGTTCTAGCACAGATTGTCTAAAATTTAATTCACTCTACACATATAAGCACCACCATGTGTCTTGTATAGAGACAGGCATTTGCCTATATAAAATATCTAGTATAAGAATACATATTTTTCACTCCAGACATTACATTTTACTGTCATACTGTGTTTTTGTACCTCAATGTGGCCTTATTTCATCAAAGTGGACAGCTAGTGGCATTGGTATTTGTGCTTGGAACTGATTTTTCATTCCAATTCTGCTTCTTCAGGAAATACAAAGTCCCGTGCTTTGTGCAGAACAACACTATTCAACTAGCTTGTTTCATTAGGGGAGGCAGAAAGAAGTTCTGAAACTCCGTAATGAGTTTAAGCTGTTTCATCAAAACAACACTCATATATGCATCCTGGGGGAAGCATACGCAAAGCAATGTCCAAATACCTTCAGTCCTTCAGTAAGGATAAAGAGAAGAAGGAAGAGAAAGGTATTTTCTTGTGCTTACTTAAGTGTTCTATCCCATTACTATTCGTTTAGGGCAGAGAAGAGGGAAGTTTAAGCTCTGTGCGGTTATGAGGTTCTCTTCACCAAGCAAATTCGGACTTTGCTCATCTCAGCAATGAAGCTTGGAGATCAGCTTGTTTACCTAACAAATAAGCAAGTCACAAAAAGCTTAGGAAAACCTTGGGAAAAAGATAGAGAGCCACAACAATATTTTAAGTACTCTGAGATAATGCAGAAGAAAATAAAGTACAAGCCATTCAAATTCTCTTTCAGGGGTAAATAAAACCAGCGCTGTTGTTTTATCACTAAATAGAATTCCCCTGAATTTGTGAATCATGATAAAGATCAGGAAAGCACCATATGTATGTACTTAGGCTGGTAAATTTGCAATAGTTTTAAAATGGCAGCACATCCACAGAACACATACAGAAAGACAGTTGTTATTATGTGTTTTCTTTTGCCTCAATCATCAGTGATGTGAATCTAAGGCTGATATAGACTCTACAAGAACACCACCTCTGTTACAGAAGCTGAGACAATAACAAAACTCTAAGTAAAAAAAGCAGATGTATAAGCAACCATATTTCGTAAAGAAAGCAAAAACGGCCCTTTTTTCTCCCCCAATGCATGAATTTTCCCTGCAGTTTCTGAAGGTTAAGACCTTAAAAACCGATACAACAGACAATATTTAAGTGCTTTAATTTCATAACTTGCCCTTGAGACCATACATTCAAAATCTCCACCTATGTTATACTTCTCCTACAATGTTAGCCACTTGTAGCTTAACTTCCAATTTCTTCTCATTACCTTTATTTTAAAAGCCTGGTTACTGTAAATATGTCACTGAATAATGAAAAATAAGTTCACAAAACACTAGACAAAACAAGATTTCTTAATGCCTTTCTTTGGTTTTCATATTCTTGGAATGGACAAGAAATTAGAGAGAATATTGGATTTAAAATATTCCTATTAAACAACAATAGTCCAGTTGTGCAATTAAAAAACACAAAATGTGACTTTCTAAATCTTGACCTCATTTATCAGGATGCTGACTGAATGCTGAACATTTAATGGGCCACGAGGATGATCAGGGGCTGAAGCACCCTCCATACAGGCTGAACCATTCTATGATTCTAATGGTAGTGAAAACTGTCCAATTTCATTATGAGCTTTTATATTAAAAATCATCACAGATTAGCAAGAACAGAATTTTCTTTATGTATCAGTTCTCTACAAGGTGGAAAAAAAAAAAGAGTAAAATACATTCAATAGATGGTTCAACAATAACAGTAACATTAGAATGCACTTTTAGCAATCATTCATTATCACAGGTTTGTGAACTTTCTTCCCCAGTATAGAGCAAAGTTACATTTTACGTAACCAAAGAACAGCAGGAGCGCATCACTGAACCGTGGCTGCAAGGTTTTCTTGGGACTAACTTGGTCCTGGAAACTTGCTACTCCTGAACAGCATGAAGCTGGAATTACTCACACAAGCCATCCCACCTGAGCTCGTATGTAGTAGCTCTTTAAGCATGACCACGCTGCCTTCCTGGAACTATGTCTCCAGGGCAGAGCCAACTTGGTAGTTCTATACCCAGTGACCTCTGTGTGGGACACCCAAGCCCAAAACTACTCAGGGCTGCTGCTTCTCTGCTGGCCTTGAAGAAATACAGCAGTAAGCCTCTGCACAGAAGCAGCCTTGAAGTAAAACCATTCCCGATGGAACACTCCTCCAACCAGCATACAGTGTGCACACCAAGATGAATTTCCAGAGGCTTGACTTGGACTGGTACTGCCAACCCTGAGCTGAAGCTAAGTAACAATCCCACAGTGCACACATATCTAAGTGCTGCAGAGGCAAATAAAAGCTGCTGAAGATGGCTCTTTGAAGAACATTTCCACATTCCAAACTCAAAATCTCCCACTGCAACAAATCCCAGACTGATTCTGAAACACTAAAACTGATCTCTATAGGCTGCTCTAACAATCCTCAGAAAGAGCTGCTTGGCAGCATGATCTTGTTGGCAAGACCTACTAGGATAAAATTCATCAAGTCACAAGGGAAGACAGGCAAAGGAACAAAAGGATCTTTCACATGCTAAGGAGAGGTATTTGTTGTTGTCAACCTCTTCAGGGGTACAATCATTTTCCAAAGTGCAGTATTATCCATCAGAAAACAAACCTGGAATAAGCAAATGCTTGTTTTTATCAGGACTAAAACCTCTGCTGAAAACACTGAGAGAGAAATTTACAAAGTCAGAATGATTCCAAAAGAGCACTTACATTGATGAACTAGTGACTATGGGCAAAGGCAGAGGCAATCTGAGATAAAGTGTCCTGAGATAAAGTGTCCAGAGAAAACTCAGCTGGCTACAGATTCACATTGGGAGCCTGCCCTCAGAGGATGAACACTGAAGTCAATAGTCTGGCTGGCAACAGCAAACCTCTACCTGAATGCTACCTCAAAGCTACCAGAAAGTTCAGAACAGGTTTAGAAGTTTGGGTTTGTTTTTTTTTTCAATCTAGTTTGAGTGACCTAAAATATAAGTTTTACATATTGCTGCATTGTCTATAGCTTCAAAACTCCATGATACCAAACTCAGTCTTTTTAAGCGAAGATCAGTTACTTACAGATGTTGTCAGCCTTACAAACAAATGTAACAGCAACAGCCTAACAGCAAGTCTGAATATACCCCAAAAGCATTAAAGCATTTTAAACAAAGTTGAGCTACTAGTTGTTATCTCCTACTAATGGCTAGCACGCTCTTGATCAGAGATTCAAATAATACTTTACAGCCCCAATAGTCCAAAACTAACACACTCTACCATTAGTTAAACAATTTTTTTCTTGGTCTGGGAGATACAATGTCCCAGGAATTACACCCTTCTTCCTGCTTCCCACTTCCTGAGTAAAACTGGAATGATATAAAACCAGGCAAATTTGCTTCATGAAGCTACTTATGAAAAGCATCTTGACAACCAATCTTTGACATTTGATATAAAGACCACAAAAATAACCAATTTCTGCAAAAGCTCCTCAAGAGAAAGTGTCTCAGTATCTACAGAAATAGAAAAAAACATTTATGTAATCTGCTATAGTTCTTCATTCATTTGTATCAAAATTGGTGCTACAGCAGATCATTAACCAAGTAAGATTTACTGTTCATACATATCCTATATTTTAAGAGTAGATCTTAATGTTAACTCTACTGGCACAGAAGAATTTGAACTGATGAAAAGTGGCATCTGCAATATTTTAATTACATTTCATAAAATGTTTCAAAATCTGCTCGTCATAAATGTAAAAAAAAAAATAGAATTTTAATAAAGGGAAATTAAAAGTATTAATAATAAAAGGTAACAGAGCAGTAAGTGATTCTTCAGACATCAGTACCTTTAAACTTTTGTAGTATATGGTCCTGTTGATCTCCAGAGGAAACAGATTCTGCTCCTTTCCTGACCGTGCCCAGTTTATATACCGCAGCCAGTTCCCCTTCTCTGGATCGGTTGCATCAACACACATCCATCCCAGGTTTGGGTAATACACCTGTGAGACACAAATGCCATTAAGTGTGACAACTCTGAACACTGAAGTGCACACATACTAAAACTCTGCGTACTTTAAAGCTATACAAAGTAGTAGTTATCTAAGGATGGAGAAAACACAAAGGATGTGAGCAGGGGTAGGGCTTGCACGGGGAGAAGTGTTGCTGGTCTTCTACAAGGTTTGGTTTTAAGTGGAACTGCTGCAAATGAGGGAAAAAAAAAACAAACTTCCTACTCTAGAGGTTTTGGAAGACAAAATACTTGGAACATTTTGTGCTTTCTTTTCAGTTTGACAAGCCTGAAATGATCCTGTTTATTTTGCATTTACTAAAATGACTGATTTTAAGATATAAAGGCAAGAGGGATTTATTTTTACTTTCTTACGAATTGGGAAAAGTATATAGTAGTTAGAAGCATTTGCTTTATTTGGGAAGGTAAAGGAAAGTGTAATTTATAATCTTTTTTCAGGGTATTAAAGAAGATCTTTACCTTTCAGAAACCCTGTGATCACCTTAAAAAAACTGTTCACGTCAACAAACTGCTGCATGTTCCAAGATATGGGAAATTTCTTGGTTTACATTCTTGGAGAAAAAACAATTCAACACCTACTCCTGTTTTACATTTCAAGACAGCTTGCAGTAGAGCAAGGTTATTGCCACCTTCAGTGCTTCCTGGTGACAGGCAACTCTGCTTCTCTTTCAAGACATGCTCTGCATCTCCCACTCTTCGTATTATAACCCAAGTTAGATGTCTATAAGAGCCATTTGTGGATGTGATACAGCTTTTTTCCCCGAACAAGTAACACCCCACTTTGAAAACTGGAACTATCATTCTTCCATCACTTTGTCTCTGAACACAGACATACTAACAGGTACGCAACGTGTCAGGAGTATTGGGCAGCTCACATTCCAAGAACAAGACAGGAAAAATATGTGTAATTTACTGTATTTTCTACTTGTTTTTTCCCTTTTAGTGAAGTATCTAAACATCAGCATCTGCCTGGAAGAGCTCTTTTCAAAACCCATCCTCCCTAGCTCGTTACCTCCTGCTACATTCACTTAGCACCACTGCAAATAAGGAATACGCTAAAATTCCATTTCCACTGTAAACTTCACACTTTTTTTATACAATGTTGTAGCTTTTTATTGTTTCTGATACTTACAAATAATTATTTTTAAACCATCTTTTCATCAGGGACTACAGCAATAGGATAACGGGTGATGAGTTCAAACTGAAACAGAGGAAGTTGGGTTGGAGATAAGGCATAACTTCTTCCCTGTGAGGGTGCTGAGGTGCTGGCACAGGGTGCTCAGAGAAGTTGTGGCTGCCCCATCCCAGGCAGTGATCAAAGCCAGGTTGGACAGGGCTTGGGCACCATAGTCTAATACAAGGCATCCCCACCTATGGCAGGGAGTTAGAACCACAGAAGCTTTAAGGTCTTTTCTAACACAAACATTTTATGATTCTATGATTTTAGATTTTCAATTTCATTTCTACAGCAATTTAAAACAAAAAACATTTAATAATTTTTAATTTAATGATTTAATAATTTTAATAATAATTTTAACTTAATGCATTTCTTTTGTGTTGATAAACTGCTGGTCTAACAAAATAAAATTTTAGCAATAAAGTTTCAATAAACACTCTGAGATAATTTTAGTTTCTTTCCAAGCAAATAGAAAGTTACTTAAACTATTCCAGTACGGATTTCATCAGCTGACTTTTAAAGGAATGCTCATCAGCACACTCAGCCCTTGCAATATGAAAGAGCATAAACAGCTGCACAGACCAAGACTGTAAAGCAACCCTTTTGGTTGAAATGGAAGAAGAGAGCTGAACAGTGCTGTGGAAGAGTTAGCAGATATGCAATATTTGACAAAACATAATGATTTATTACTTTTTTAACATATTACTTTATTAAATTGTCACATAACTTAATTACGATTTTTGCACAAAGAAAAATACTTAAATTACTTTGCAGTTAAAGCTTCTAATTCACAGATTTATTGTTTACAGGCCTCATGCACCGTGAGAAAGGAACCAGCTCCAAGTCCTCTACAGAACATTGTGACTTTAAGCGATTCCTGAAAACCACAATAAAGATCCCTCAAGCACAGTAGTGCCGGAATCCCGAATCGTCTGGTGGCATTCCCTCAGTCACTCACTGTCATTTTCTTACCTGTGGCTTTTCTCCAGAGAATGAAAATATGTTCAAGTCTCTGTTTCTCTTTTCAGGCATGGCCCTCACACAGAATTTGTGGCTTTCAGAGGGATTCTCCAGTACAACAGTTCAAAAGTACTAAAATTCATTTGAGAAGCTTTACTTACTCTTCAGTTTAAGTTCATTAGAGAAACAAATGGTATTCTTGTGGAAAAGGTTGCTCTCCTAGTTGGAGGTTTCTGATACTTCCAAATAATTATTTTCAAACCATCTTTTCATCAGGGACTGTAGCGATAGGACAAGGGGTGATGGGTTCAAACTGAAAACCCATATACCTAACTACTCCCACACACCACCATCCTTTCACAAACCATATTTACTAACAGAGAAGATTCTGGAGTGGTTTCAGATATCAGCATATGGGGCCAACTGTTGTGGTCTCATTTTAGCTGCTTTTTTTTCAATCCCAAAATCAGTATTACATCAACAGAGGATTCCTTTGCCATCTAGCAAAGGTTCCCACTGTAGCCCACATTGAAAAACTACAGAATTCTGTAGCAGCTTGATGGCAACTATAGTTTCTCAACATAAAATTAAAAAATATTAAAGCATATCCACTGAGAACATTCAATATCCAGCACTGAGAAAAAACACCACAAGGTCAGTAATTTACTTGGCTGATTCAATCCCACCAAGTGTTCTTGTATCAGATCAAAACATGAGATACTTCACACAATGGGGTTTCTGACAATATTAGCTCAAACACTATTTGAACACTTTATTACTTTCCTGAATGTGAATTTGCATTTACAGGAAGTTGCTGTACATTAACGCCCCTCTGATAAGAGTCAACAGTAAGTTTTGTATGTATTTAGTGGTTTATGCAGCTCAAGTTTTGCAGGCCAGGGGCCAGAAGGATGACTTCTATCAGTACCTTTGGCCTACAAAGCCAGATCTGTCACAGATCATGCTACGCCACAGCTCCTCAACCCCTCCCCTCCTCAACCATTCACTTTGCTAAAGCCATTCGCTCTATGTGTCTTCAGAAAGATTAAAACAGCCTTTGGAAGTAGTTATGAACTGCCGTGAAGAAACTATAGATAAGATTCAAGATCGGATTAAGGCACCTATCTTTTGAAATCGACATAATATCCAAAATGTTATGACTAGCAGCAGAGTTTAAAGTGCGATTCCACTGTCCAGATAGTATTTAAGGCAAGCCCAAACACAAGCAGCACAAGTGAGAACTTTTTATAAAAGTTCCAAATACAAACCCAATTCCCATAACCAAGCTGGTTTTCAAATAGCTAAATGAGGAGGAGTGCTGGGGCTTCCTTAAGAGATTGCATATCTTCCTGATTTCCCTAATTTCAAAAGCAGTTGACAGTACTCAGCTGCAGAAGGGATATCACTCAGGATTCAAGTCAACAAAGCAAAGTTTTAGCGACAACAGACTCTTAAGAGAAGTGTGATCCAGAGACAGGATCTAGGAAAATTAATACAGCAGTTTCAAACTATGTCAGTAGTTTAAAAGTAATTCAGAAAGGTTGTTCAAGTGTCTATAAATAACTGCAATGGTAGACATAGACTGAGGACAATTATTTCCTATCATGTCTACTTCTAAAATCTCTGGGAAAAATAAAGGCTAAACAAAATCTTGAGCTACTGACAGATACCTTTTCCCATTGACAAGCTGATTCTTACCTCCCACATGTACACATTGCTCTTAACTTGAGATCTTTTCTTCTTGTCACCAATGAATGGTCCAAACTTCTTGCCTTTTAAAATTGATTTTGTTGCCCAGACACCTAAAGAGACACATACAAGTAGTTAAAACTTACATAAGTTATCTCAAGCAACTCTTCTACTCACAAGTCGTATTTCTTTAGAACATCACACAAGTCTGTTTCAGATGGGGGAGCATTCTACATTAAGATCACAATAAGGAATTTGAAGTTCACTAAAATGAATTCCAACAATCCTTTCCCCAAAATTCACTTCAACCATGAAAGTTTTAAGCATATATTTAGTTTCATTCTTTGCTCATGGACTACTGTAGCTCTCAAGATAAAAACAATCTTCATTTTTCTTATACTTCAGATGATACTGAAAATACTGTAAGAGCATTTCAGGGTTTACATTGTAAAGTCACAGATTTCGGCTGTTTTGCTCAGTAAATATCTTATGAAACAAAAACTGTATTTTCTTTCTCTGAAACAATGTTAGGCAAATAAAGCCCTCACAAGTTTTACAACCAATGGATACCATATTTTAAAGGAAAAAGCATCTAGAACTGGTTAAAGCATGTGCATCTGCCCAAAGCTTTATTGCCAGGATTTAACAGAACTGCAAATGGACACATGCATTCCAAACTTACAGCATGAAAACTAAGAACAGATTGACAAGTAATTGATAACTAAACATAACATTCTTGTTCAGACCATGCTAGATCAGGTTTGTATCAGAAAAGACTAACCTTGGCCCAAGGAGCTTCTAACCTGTTACTAACAGTAATGCATCTATTGTCAGGCTTAGTCTTCAACATCAAGTACCCAGTCTGCAATTCCGACTTCCATCAAAGTTCCCCCATTGTGTTAAAAAAAGCAGCCAAGCGTTTTGGATATATTACAGAAACACCACTTTATTCCACATAGCAGCTTTCAAGTCTGCACTGAGTCTGTTCTTCTAAATAAAACTTGTTATATTGATTGGACAACAAGATGCAGCATTCTAAAGAGACAGAGTAAGACAGCTGCAAAACACAAACTTGGTAACAGTCAGTGTTATAAGTGAAAACACAGCAGTAAAGGAACATACCAGTTATTTTCGTAATCTAATCTATTTGCACCTTGGTCCATCTTTGACCCCAATTCTGATGTTCCAGGAACATCTTCTTAGAATGCTGGAGAAACTTGGAAGATGTCCACTCTTTCCAACAGAAAATATTTCAGATAAATGCAACAGACATCACCTCTACCCAGCACAGGAAGGCATCAAACTTTCACAGCAACTGTCATTCATGTGATCTAGGGTATAGCTCTTCATTTCCTTTTCACAGTTGTAGCACTCACCCAGCCGTGTCTTGTCAACAGCAGATGGGAAGAGCCTCACGTCCTCAGGAAGCCCCCTAAGCACATGCTCAGGTACATCATCCAAGGTCTCCACAGTGACAGTAGCTTCAGCTGTGGTCTACAAGTTAAAAACCCAGAAGGGCCACGACCATTAACAGGTAAAGACAATAGCACAACAGAATATCATACAAGATAGAAAACCCCCTGACCTGATATGAAAGTAAAATTTCCAAATTGCCATTTCACTATTTTATTACTTGTTTATGCTTTAATGCAGATTTCTATGACCACATTAGAGATATACACAGAACACTGATAACTAAAGTTGTTGCACTTATTATTTTGCTTTAGTTAATGGATGTGTTTTGATCACAAGCAGTAACATTCATTTCCTTCTGGCCTCTCCTTAAAAACAAAGATTCTCCTTTGAGTTACTTGGAGAATAGAGCTAAGGGTATTTTCTTCTTCCCATCTGAATATGACTTACCTGACAGCATTACTATATTGCACCTAAAAATGTAACAGAAAAGTACTGCTGTCCTACACCACAGACAGATGTGTATTTTTCAGAATATAATTTTCATACAAGTTAAGGCTTTGTCTTAAGTCTTGAAACTGCTCATTAATATGGTAATCTGAAGCTCACCCATGGAGCAGTTTTCAGTTGCATTATTTTTACTGGTCAGCTATGCCATAAGAAACTACATTTAACAAGTAATTACATCAGTAACATTGCGTTGTTACATGCTACATTATTTTGAGAGAACATTCCTTTGTACTGTTTCTGATTAAAGTTCTTCCAAGTTTCAGATAAAATACACTGTAAATTCATCTACCTGTCAAGATTTCCTTCAGAGGAGTATCACCTAAGTGTTCACAGAAACAGACTAAGAGTTTTAATATATATGAGTTATAACTATAAAAATCTGCAGTTCCTGAAGTATTCCACTGAAGCATTAGACTTGCTGATTATACAACAGATTTGTAAACAATAGCTTAATTCTGGTTTTAGGCAACTCAAATTTTTCAACAAAATGGCATGTAGCATGAAAATACATTAGCCTGTATGTAACCTGCCTGGAAAGTCTGACTCCAGTTAAAAAGAGGCAGATCAATTTCCCCTTGTGTCATAACTCAGAACCACGCAGCCACTCGCTTACTCCCATCTCCCCTTGTCTACCCTGCACGATGGGAAGGAGAATCAGAAGAATGTAAACCCCATGGCTTGAGATAGAAGTACAACAGAATATTAATGAATGACAAGGGAAACAACAAGGGGAGAGAATAAGAAACTGAAAGTGGAAAGGAAAATCAAACAATAAACAAAAGTGAGGCACAATACCATTGCTTACCACCTACTGACCGATATCCAGCCTGACTGAGCAGTGATCCAACCCTTCCAGGTAACTGCCCCCAGCTGATATACTGGACACGACATACTGTGGTATGAAATAGCCCTTTGGATAGTTTGGGTCAGGTGTCCTGTCTGCTTCCTCCCAGTTTCTTGTGCATCCCCTCAATGGCAGAGCACTAGGGACTGAAAAGTCCTTCATCAGAGTAAGTGCTACGGAGCAACAGCTACATTATCAGTGTGTTATGAGCATCATTCTTAGACTGAAGCCAAAACACAGCACTGCAGCAGGTAATAGGAAGGAAAAAATAACTTACAGCTGAAACCATAGCAGCTGGACACTACAGACATACAACAACCTAATCTCACATTTAGACCTAAGCTTTTCTGATGATAAGACACCAGAAGTTTTCATTATTTTCTGTTTCAGCTGTATACGAGTTCTTAAATACTATCTCTTATGCTAGAAAATGTTTCTGCCTGCTTCTGAAAGGCTGGCATATTTAGTAGCAACACACCATGTTTTTAGTGGAAGTCTTCGTTAGCTGTGTCCTTTCGGAATATCAAATAGAAGCTGAGAGTTCTTACAAGTGTTTCAGGACATACATATTATTTGTCCAAATCATACTGTTGAAACACTACTGACAATTGAGGTAGTGCGAGGCAAGTGAACTGCCACTCTAAAGTACACTGATTAAAACAGTACGCAGCAGAACAGCCACAGCACAGGAGGAGTAAAAGCTTTTTCACTTTATTTTATAACCATCCTATTAACAGTTTTCTAAAATCCTGGTTTCCTTCAAAAATAAAATAGTAGAAGTCCCTAAAACAGAGGTGTAACGTAAACTCTTTCTGTGCTGAAGCATCATCACCTGCATTGTTACCCTTCTTAACACCAGAACTTCTTCTGCAAATTGTTACAAAATGCAGAACAAATGTGGATCACAGCATACACCTGCTTGAGACAGTAAAGCACTTTCTTAACAAGCAAATTTCAGTAAAGGTTATTAAAATCATATAGGTTTTATTGGATCACCTTCAGATGTGCGGCATGGTTTAGTGGTGGCCTTCTCAGTCACAGGGTAACAGTTGGACTTGATAATCTTAAAGGTGTTTTCCAAAACAGTTAATTCTACGTAACTTATTGACAGCATTAATGAAAAGGCTGACTGAAAACACATGCATGTCTTATCAACCAGCCATTTTGTTTTCTATCTAACATAAATATCTGTCCATAAAAAATAATGGTGACCATCAGGAAGGAAAAAAATATATTGAACTGCTGAAGGCATGTCTATTACTAGAAAAGTAGGCAATTAAATGATAAAGTCATTAAATTTTAAAAGTATTTATTTGTACTTTAAACAATTCTAAGCATTTTCTATTTTCTGTATTTGTTAAAGAATCCTTCAATTCTTTCAAGTGAAAACTGAGATATACTGCAATTTTCCTGAGCATGCCCTTCTGTTGTACTATTTGGGTTCATAATGAAAGCTAACTGGTATTCCCCTTTAAAGTAAAAGGATATCTTAGTTTCAAACCAAAGGGCAATTCCAGCTCCAGAGCACTTATGGTCTGAGGGTCCAGACCTTCCATTTCGGTTCTGTCAATCATTTCCTAAACATGCACATTAAAGTTCCCAGTTAAACAACTGTGTATGCCTCTATGCACACAGGAAAAAAATATGTCAATCATCAGTAACAGGAATAACTTGCCTAGAAACACGCAAGTGATGCCTTTGGAAAGACAGCTCAAAGCCAGGACATCAGCTACTCACTACACTGCGGATAATTTCACATTTATTAGCAAGTCTTTATTTCTAAGTAGTTTCTGCTATTGGTTTATGTGAAAATGCATCACTTGTGAGAAAAACTAAACAGTAGCTTACTGAGAAAACCATACTCCAAGTTCCAAGAAGTACATACAGCTCACAAAAATGAGAACTTTTACCTATTGAATCAAGGATGTTGTAGTACACTAACTACTACTATGTACATAGGAGAGTTTGCACTTGGGATACACCATCTACTCTGCCATAAACATGGATGTATCCTGTACTACTCGGTACTGAATGTTAGGTGATAGACACAAGCTACCCTGCTCATCGTGGGGACTAGTAACATGCATAGTACTCTCATAACAGAGTAGCTGTCATTGCAAAGCTTTTATTTTAATGTACTTCACGGAGCTACTCTGTTGTCTTTCTACTGCTCTATTTAAAACCTATGAACATGCCATTTTACTTCAGAGTGATATTAGAGTATCAGCATGTCAAGTTTACTGCTCTGCAACCAACAGAATAAGCTAAAAAAACAGCTTTTAGAGATAATAAAAGGTTTTAAAGAATGTCGTAAAGCTTATTATTTCCGAATCCTGCTAATTATAATTCCTAAGTAAATCAACCGCTCAGAATCCTTAGCCAGCAGGTTGTAATTAATACAAAAGGCTTTAAGGTATTTTTATATTTAAGTTTGAAAGGCAACAGAAAGCTAATAAATGATTTACGAATGTCTAGTAAGTGATTAGTTCCAGTTTAAGCAGCCTACAAGGTTCAACAGGTAGCTTAAAACATTATTCACAGTATTGTTTGCAGAACATAATAAATGCTACTCAGACTTGTCATTAAATAATTATCTCATTATAATCACTAAAACACTCTTCCTGATAAAAATGACCAGAATTTCAACGTTACAAGCATGTGTTTTCTCATAAAACCTGTCCATTTCTGAAAGAATGGTGCTTGGTGAGAATTAAAGTCATATGCAGAACCACATGCAATGGCCCTAAAGTACCTGCCTTCTGACATCAAATTTCCATCATGCTGGTCAGGAGCAATCCCTGGTGGTAATGAAGGATGTTATATTTAAGATCTGAACAAGCTTTAGGAGTTGTTAAACTGAGAAGTAACAACTTGGGCAACACTACAGTAAACCCCGGCTTTCTGGAAATCATTCTTGCCATAAATATGCCAGCAGTTTTTTTACATAGTAGTGCTCAGAGCATTGTCCACTGAGCACTTCAGAAATACCTTATGCTGAAAGTTTACTGAAATATATTTAAAAATGCATCTCTTCATGTTATCCAATTTCAGAGTTTTAGCTCTAAAGCAAAACTGAGCTCCTCAACTTTTTCTGCTTGGCACCCCATCTTTGTGAGGGTGCTATGTATGGTAATTACTCTCTGCATTTCTGACTGAGTTAAGTTACAATGTCTTCTGCCAGTTTTAACAGCAACCATGAGAAATATGATAAAACTGGAGTCATAGCAAGGTTATTCTATTGCTGCCTTGGTAAGCCCTAACAGCTGCACAGACACATCCTTGGGAGCTATTTGTGGGGCAGAAAGACCCCAAAACTGGAAACCATCGAAGGCATAGAATGCCAGAAATCCCATCCCATCCAAGAGAGTGAAGAGACCAGGAGGGGCAAAATGAAAATAAATCCTTATACTTTAGTTGTAATAGCTGAAGGCTATTCAAAGCAGAGCTAAGCGTTCTGCTCTTCCAAAAATCCAAAAGGAAAAAAAGTGATGAAAGAAGTCTGATTTTCAGACATCTGTTAGCCTTGAACTGACATGCAAAAAGCCATGTTTCCTACAAAAAACCAAACATACTCTTCTCAGCATATCAAAGAAACCTAAATGTCATTCCAGTACATTATGCCATGAACTCATGAGGGGAGAACCAAGCTTGTTTCTCACTGTGGTTTCTAATAAATTACATCTAGGCATAGATGAGGGGTACTAGAGAGAGGGAATAAGAGAGCTGTCAGAACAAGGCACTTCTAGTCACAAGGTAACAAAAGCAGGGCAGGGTTTTTGGTTGGGTTTCATGTAGGGGTTTGAGGGGATTGTTTTATAACCATAGCCAGACACGCAATTGAAAATCTCAAGCCTGTGGATAAATTCTAACCTACAAAATTTTAAAATTTAGACTCACTGATCCAAGACAAGCATAATCACAGAATAGTTAGGTTTGGAAAGGACCTGCACTGTGTTCTCTGATGTGTCTGGCATAATCCTTAATAGTTTTGACATAAATATCCCCAAACTGTTTATTTGTATGCAGTAATTCAGAATCAGTACTTTATTTTGCACCTGCTTACATAAAGCAAAGATTAGCAGCCACATTCAGAGAACACAACAGTCAGACTCCTTCGACACCTGCGGTATTAAAGGATTTCATAAGTACCAGAAAACTGGGTATGGTCTCACACATAATACATTTCACACCTCAAACGAATGGTAATAAGTAACCAAATACTGAACAGTAAAATAAAAAACAATTTAGTTTAGTCAAATCACTGCAATTTAATTTTATTTGCAATTTAAATGTAGCTGCATTTTCCAAATTGCAGCTTGTCCTCAAGGAATGTCAGTCTACCAAAAGAACTACTGTATTTCAATCACTTTTCCACCAACATTGAATCACATTTTAAAGAAATCTCCTGTTGATAAGGAAGGTGCATGTCCTACAGCCAACTTCTGCATTTAACTGAAGTCATAACATGGTATTTTTCACCCACTCCAGGACTGCAGTTTTGACTGAAATCACTTAAGGCTTATTTCACATTCAAGCTTCTTACTCTTAAGATCAATAGGATCCTAAGATCCTGCTTCAATTAAATCAGTCAGGATGAAGCGACTTAAGAACAATGCCAAAAAATCATCTGAAGGTGCCTTAACTGAAACTCTCTTGTCTCCATCAAATTCAGAGTCCAATCACTTTGACAGGACCTTTCAATACATTCAGCAATTTTTCACACCACTTTTAACATAACTGTACCTATGGAGCAACCACAAATCAGACTATAATGTTACAAGCAGTATTTAAGCACAGCAGGAACAATACCTGTAAATGAGACGTTTACACATAACCAGAGATCAGAGCAAAAAGGAAAAAAATCATCCTGAACAGGGTAATGAATGACAGCCAGTCAGTGCCATGTTTTGGTGCAAGAGGATTAAGACAAATGAAAAGATAAAGGAAACAATGCTATTGAGAGAGAGAAGAAGGGCAGAGAAGTCAGAGGAGGTAGTTGTGAAAAGGAGCTGGCAGAAGAGGTAGCTGTGAATAGGACATTGAAGGGACTAAGACTGCTGGCACAAACCAGACAGTAAAAGGGAAGTCAGAAGCAGAAACCTCTCTGTCCATGACTTACTTAGCCACCCCTCAGCCACAATTTCACTGTGGGTACTTGAAAATTAAAGATGTATCAGAAATATTTTAAAGAATTATCAAAAAATCCCAGAAAGAATGTGGGGAGGGAGCTTTAGTAGAAGTGCAGGTGTCATTTGCTAACAGACACCACCCCAGTTTTCAGCAAGTTCCGACACAATTTTCCAGGTAGCACACAACCTTTTTTCTATTCTATCTTACTGCAGTCTGAGAGGCAATAAAAGCCCCATATTTGCTTGGGGTTTTTAAAATACATTATTCAGCATATTCGATGAAGGAGTTTACATATTAAAAGAAGGCCTCTTTTAAAAATAGACAGGAAAACAAATCCTGTCTATCCTGAGACAGCAGTCCTCCTAGAAACCTAAAAATACTAATTCCAACAGCAGCTTGCTTTTTTAAGCCTTCTCCTTACTATAAGGCAGCCATATGGAAGTATTTATGAAAAGGTTTTCTTTCCTTTCTTCAAGATTTCTATGGGATAAACAATAAAACTAACAGTCTTTTCATATAAACCCAATTAACAATAGACCAAATAGTTTCAGGTTCACCGACGTCACACCGAAAGCAGAGATAAGAAGAAAGAACACTTGAAAGATGTTTGGCATCATGCAAAAACTTTTCTTATACAGACCTGTCACTACAACTCATTAACAGTGAATGAAATGACAAGGGCACTGCAGGAAAAAACACCATGGGGTTGATGCTAAATACGAACTTAATATGAATGGTAATTGAAAAGTAAAAAGCAACATGAGCTCTGCGCACTTCAGAAACTAAATGCGAAAGCCCAACGAGAAAGTTTAAGGCTTTGTTTCAATTCAGAAATCTTAATTCTAGAAACAGTTTGGGAGCAGGGAAACAACAGATAGGACATAATGGGACACAGATACATAAATGGGAAGGATACAGTCAATGCTAACAGTTAAAGATGAGGATCTATAGCTTTCAGAATTTTAGTAAAATACAAAGCTTATCAGAATAACTCTTAAAGCAGGTTAATTGCTCAAGCAGACAGAGCAACAGGCACTGAGTGCATTCAAAACAAACCTTACAGGCGTAAAGACCTCGAGTTGCAACAGAAGTAACTTGTGAAGCAACAGTTAACCCACCTACCCCAAACCAGACTGTTAAGGCTTAGAACTGCACTAATGCAAATGTAATTTTAATATATATGTCTGATAATTTCTATTTGTGTATGTTATACAAATACATATTTTTACAATACGCATTTCAAGGCCATGACAGAAATTATATTTTGGTTTTTACCTTTTTAATGAACATGTATATTGAAGTTTCATCATTTTTTACTTTAAATCAGAAGAAAAAAAAATAAAAATAAAAGGAAACATCCTACCAACCCACTGCACACTGCATTTGCTGTTATTATGTATACATTCCTGTAAGATTAGTGACAGCAAAGTGCATTCAATGCTGATGATGACCAGAAAAGGGCATAAAGGGTAATAAAAGCACATGTTAGAATAGATATAGGCATCAATAAAGTATACAAACCATTTTATATTACTTTTGAATGTAACTGACTTTAGTAAATTCAAAATGGCATTCCTTCACATAACATCCTATGCTCACATTTGCACACCAAAAAGACTTTGTAAGATCATCCAAAGAGGAAAGTACTTACGAGAAAAAATAAAGGCAATATGTACTTTTTCTGTAAGTAATCCTTAAATAATACAATTGTGCATGATATACACAAACAGATGTGTGACTCCTACTTGGAGAGACAAATGCAAAGTAAAATCATGTACAGCTGCCACCGATTAAAACAACACTCTTCAGTCAGGATAGACTTGGATCCCTATAGGCACACCACAAATTAAATATGTTTCCGCAGTCTTTTCTCTCGATTCTAGTGAAAAAGCTTAGGGTGAAACTTCCTGATCAATCGATTTCTGTGACTGATTGTTCACTGCACGTTTGAAACCGTACAGTGGTTTGAAAAGCTTTAAAAAAAAATAAATGGAAGCCTTCAATTTTCAAGGCACTTTCATAAGTAGCTGAATTATTACAAAAAGCCTCAGGATGAAATGGATTTGTCTGGAAAAGGTGTTCTTACAAGAGATGCCAACAGGAGTAACTTATATGCTGCTAAAGGCAACTCATACACAAAAAACTTACATCATGAAATGAAATAAATCTCAGAGATACACGCTGTGGAAAGGAAAATTATGAAATTTAAATACATTGAAGATTTTAGAGCACATTTCTATTATAATGGCTAGTTTACTTTTATTATTATTAATGGTCTAACATCTAAGCATTTTGATAAAGTCTTACATTCATACTCACCTGATTCATTTTGAATTCCTGTTGTGTTCTGAAAAGACACACACAACAAAGAAACTCCTTTGATTACATGAGCCCTAAAAAGAAAAAAAACAGACAATTGTAGCATATACCTACCCACAAATGTACAGTGAAAGCACACACAGACCTGGAGGATCCCTTCCTAAAGCATTTGTCACAAAGATGCATATTGCTTTATGAAAAGAATAAAACCTGCTCCAGGCTATGGATTTGTTGTTACAGCTCACATGAACATGAATAATCTCGAGATCATTATCTCCCATTAATCTTTCTCCTAGTTTTAAATGATGCAGCAATAGAAATGTGCTCTTGTCTGGTTGTTTCATTTGTTTTTAAAAACAAGGGAGCTTGGTCAAGATCAAGTACTTTTAAGAACTTTAGGAGCCAAAATTTAATGGCTTTTGAATTAACAAAACGTATGCATTTGAGTCTCCAAGCTCTCCTATTAGAAACAGGAAATTCTTGCTTAAAATTAAGCCTTTTACTGAGATATTTTGTTACACTAGTGCATTTAGCATTCTTGTTTAGCAGAAGACTGAGATACTATAAGGTTTCCTAGACCAAGTAAGCATCAAATTTGGAAACCCTGGACTCAATACAAAACTAATCGGAGCAATGCTGTACCTAAAAATCTAGTACATCAATCCACTTCATTTTAGTCTTTTTTTTTTTTTTTAATAGCTACCTAAAAGCATTATTGGAAATGAGGTTGGAAATGCCATCTTCCCAGAGACACAGAAATTTCAGTAAAGGAACAACTCCTTGTTTTGGAGGTTAACTGGAACCTAATCACTTAGAGCACTTCATTCAAGTACTGCTACTTATTCCTAGTCTTCAGTTTCCTGTCATAACAACAATTAACTGATTCTTCACCAAGTACTTTCTATAAATACTAACATTTAACTTAAAATACATTCCAGGAAAACATACTTCAAATACATACTCCAAATAAATTTCATATAATCCTTCACATCTTTGCACTGTAAGAATTCTTAATGCTGCATAACAGTGAAAAAATACTGCCAAACGTCTTAGAAACTTTACATTAAGAAATTCCTACGAAAAGGAAAAAACTCCTTGAAAAGTATATTTCAGTTGTATACAGCTCTTCCAAGATTAACTCCCTTTTGTCCCAATATTTCCATATTGCATGAGCATTTACAAAAGAAGCCGAAACACCTGTATTTCAGTTCCAGTTTTGCAGCTGCTTCAGTGGGCTTTACAGTTTGCCAGCAAGGACCAGTTGCTGGATAAAGGAGCTCCATCTGGACAGCATTTAAACATCTGAAGGAAATCAATTCCTAGGAATAAGACATCCCAAGCATTTATTTTCTAAGATTTTCTCTATTACAGAGAACATAGCCTACATCAATGTAGGACAAGTAAGGAATGCTCTAAAGGTTTCATTACCAATCACAGTCACTTGTGAGACAGTTAAATCTTGCCTTGACAAAAGCTTCTGTACTTGAGATGAGTAACAGAGAAAAATTCAGTGCTTCTACTCACTGTTCACTGGGACAATACCCACACAATGTCAATTTATAAATGAAATATTTTGGATAGCAGAAGAGGCATCAAAACATTTTCTAGTCATAAAAAAACCTTTTTAGTAGCAAATGGTTTGCTATACTTGGCTACTGTTGTGGTTTAAGCCGTAAATCACTCTGCCTACACACTCACTCATCCCACCTTCTTCCTCCAGTCCTGGGGGGATGGGGAGGAGAATTGAAAGAATGCAACTCCCCCAGGTTGAGATAAGAGCAGTCCAGTAACTAAGTTCTAACACAAATCACTGCTGCTACCACCAATAATAATAACAACAAGGCAAATACAAGGAAAGAATACAACAGCTCACCACCTATACCCAGCCCGACCAACCACTGCACCCCCACCCTTCCAGGCCTCTGCGCTCCGTTTTACATCCTGGACATGATGTGCTGTAGTATGGAATACCTCTTTGGTCAGTTTGGGTCAGGTGCCCTCTCTCTGCTTCCGCCCGGCTTCCCCTCCTCCCTGGCAGAGCATGAGGCTCAAAAAGTCCTTGGTCAGACAAAACATTACCAAGCACTAACTGAAAACACTGGTGTTATCAGCACTGTTCGCAGGCCTAAAATCAAAACCACAGAGTTGCACCAGCTATCAAGAAAGAGAAAAATGACTGCTACTGCTGAACCCATGAGAGTATCCACCCCTTACTCCATACCATTCACGTCATGCTCACACCCCATATTTTCAATATACCATAGTGTATATATACACATCTACACACACACTGAAATGCAGAGAGATCATCCCTTAGTGCATAAACCAATCCCTCTAAAGCTGCTGAGTCCACTCAGTCCATGATGTCAGGCTCCATCCCTTGTAACAGTCTTTCAGAGCAAGAGAGGCTGAAAAAAACCTGAAAAACCTTGGGCATAGTGTCCATTGTTAAGTCCACCCCTCGATCACAAATCCATCTGTATGCTGCATCACTGCCCTGATGGCCTGAGGTGTCATGGCTCAACCCTCTCCTCCAGCAGTTTCTGCAGCTTGTTGGTGGGGACTCCACACAGCTGCCTTCAATCCCCGATGCTTCCAAAGCACTGGAGGGGCCCAGTGGACTATATACTCGCCCACACTGTTCCACATACCCTGCCACTCATGGCTGTCCAGCCTTGGGGAAATGTCCTGATCATAGTAGATTGTAGTCTAACTACAGGCAAGGCCCACACTTGACTCAGCTTAACTCTCAGGGCCAAACAAAATGGCTGTGCGTAAAACACATTCTGTATGTGTGCCAATATGGTGATCCCCATCACAACCAACAGGCGGGACTCAGGGGTACCCAAAGGCCATTCAAACCCTTCAGAGCTCTCAAATGAGGCTGCTGTACTTGTTACCGGGGCTGCTGTAGCTGCTGTGCTTGCCGGCTCTCTCACAACCAGCTGCTCTTTGAGTCCCGATCTTCCTCCTCTGCCTTGCTGGGAAGTGCTGCGAGGTCTCCTGCATCTTCCTGGGGCTCAGGCTCGTGAGGCTTTGCGGGCGGCTGCTGGGGAATGTTCTCGGTCACAGTGGGCCTCAGCCCTGCAGCGGGGCTCAGCTCCTCCACCTCCCCTTCCTGCTGCTCGGCAGCCGCAGGGCTGGGCTCACCAGGGGCCCTCGGATTGCCAGGGTGGCTCAGCTCCTCCGCCATCTCCTCCTGCTGCTGGGCTCCTGCTCCCTGCCCCCCCCCTCCCCGGGTCGTTTCGGTCTCCAGTGGCTCCCGCGGTGGCCCCCCCTCGGCTCCCCACAGCCTGGCGAAGATGGAGACGAGGATGAGTGCCAGGATGGTGAAGAGCAGTTGGGTGGCCAGGTACCAGCCCACATCCACGTCCACCGTCCACCCCCCGCTTCCACAGCCCGCCAGTATCACAAGCAATTCCAGTAAAGTACAATGAAACTAGAACCTTAACCCAAAACCCATACTGGAAAAATGCTAAGATAACAAATTCCAGCTGTAAGGAACAACAGGCTGAAGCCATGCACCCAAGAGAATCAAGAGCAACAACTTTGAGAGCCAATAAATCAGCATTATGATGACTGGCTATTAATTCTGTCGTATCTCAACCCTTCATGACCCACATTGGGTCCCAAAAAAGCACTGTTGTGGTTTAAGCCGTGAATCACTCTGCCTACACACTCACTCATCCCACCTTCTTCCTCCAGTCCTGGGGGGATGGGGAGGAGAATCAAAAAGATGCAACTCCCCCAGGTTGAGATAAGAGCAGTCCAGTAACTAAGTTCTAACACAAATCACTGCTGCTACCACCAATAACGACAAGGCAAATACAAGGAAAGAATACAACAGCTCACCACCTATACCCAGCCCGACCAACCACTGCACCCCCCACCCTTCCAGGCCTCTGCTCTCCGTTTTACATCCTGGACATGATGTGCTGTAGTATGGAATACCTCTTTGGTCAGTTTGGGTCAGGCGCCCTCTCTCTGCTTCCGCCCG
>JASSUY010050461.1:0-51337 GCA_032466535.1 Forpus xanthops | reverse complement strand
CCGCAGGTGAGCGGTGCCCCGCGTGTCCCCCGGCGGGAGGGAGACGGACCGCGGCGGGGGGATGCGGGTGGGCGCCCGTGGGGACAGCGGGGTCACGGCGGGACGCGGCCCCTCGGGGCTTTGCTCGCTGCGTGCCAAGACGGGGCTTGTGCAGGGACATGGTGGGGAGAGACGGACCCCCGTGACCACCGTGGGCCGCTGACCGGCCCCTCTGTCCTCCCCACAGCAAGGAGAGCTCAACTCTTTCCTCTGGACCATCCGCCGTGACCCCCCCGCCTATCTCTTCGGCACCATCCATGTGCCTTACACGCGCGTGTGGGACTTCATCCCTGACAACTCCAAGGCCGCTTTCCATGCCAGCTCCAGCGTCTACTTTGAGCTGGACCTCACCGACCCCTACACCATCTCGGGGCTGGCCAGCTGCCAGATGCTGCCCCATGGGGAGAACCTCCAGGACGTGCTGCCCCGGGAGCTGTACCGCCGCCTCAAACGCCACCTGGACTACATCAAACTGATGCTGCCCCACTGGATGACCCCGGACCAACGGGGCAAAGGGCTCTATGCTGACTACCTCTTCAATGCCATCGCCGGCAACTGGGAGCGCAAGAGGCCTGTCTGGGTGATGCTCATGGTGAACTCCTTGACGGAGACGGACATCCGCTCCCGAGGGGTGCCGGTGCTCGATCTCTACCTTGCCCAGGAGGCTGAGAGGATGAAGAAGACAACGGGAGCCGTGGAGAGGGTGGAGGAGCAGTGTCATCCACTGAACGGGCTCAACTTCTCCCAGGTAAGGAGGCTTCTGGGCCTCATGGCTTATTACAGGAGTTGGGGGTCATCCCCCTTGTTTTTCGGTTGGCTTATGGGGGTGAACCCCAAGGCTGTTACAGTGGGGTGAATTGCTTGTGGTTCTCAGCAGCCTTTGCATCGGGCTGCCCCATTCCCTGTTGCGCCGATCCGTGCTGCCTGTGAGAAACCCTGTGATGTGTGTGCCGGTGCTGAGTGTTCATCATTTCTATTATTTATTTGGGAAGCAAACAGCCGGGTTATGAATGTGTGTGTCTATTGGCTTGCCACTGGTTAGGGAAACTCCCATGTTGCCTGTCCTGACCCGGAGCTGGGCAAAAAGTGTTTTTTCTTGTTTGTTTGTTTTGAAGTAAAGCAGCTCTGTGGTACTTGTCAGGAAGAGGATGAAGCATGAACAATGAAAGAAGACGTTTCAACATTGTTCAGATTGATTTAAGTACGTGCAAAGTGTCGGTTGTCTCTTTAGTAGTCACCTCAGGTCAAAACAAACTGACTCACATTGCCCTCATGTCCTGAGCTAAATTAAGTGTGCGGTCTGCAGGGGTTTCTTTTTCATTTTAGAACAGGTAAAGTTCAGCAGAAAGGAAAGGATGTAGATTAATAAACTAAAGTTATTGGTGTAACTGGACTCCAGAATTCTTTCAGCGGATTTAGCTTTAAAACAACCAAATACTAAGCCATGCGATCTATTTCATTTCAGTGGATTAATCAGGAGCACAGTCACAGCTATTGACTTTGCTTTGTGAAAGTGTTTGTATGAAATCAGATTTACTAGAAATTCAGGAAATGAATGTGTGTGGAAGAAAACAAATAATCCAGGGAAATTTAAGATGGTGTCAGTTACTGCTATGATATTTCGTTTTTAACCTGCTTTTTGTCATTAGTTTTGGATCAGCGTATTTCCAGCTGTATCTTACAGTTCCAGTTTGAGCACAAAAATACTTGGTGATGTGGGAATAGGGATTATAGGGCAGATCTTTGTTGTGATTAAAATGTCCTTGGAGTGCCCGCACCCCCTTCTCCCCTGAAGTCTAGTGGGAACTGTTTTAAGGGGAAAAAAGTCTGGCTTTCACTAACGTTTGGTTCATCCGATATTTCAACTTGAAGTCTAACTCTGCATACAGCCTTTGGAGGAGAAGATTGGTTGCATATGCTTTTGGAGGGATTTTCTTGTTTATCAACACAAATAATTAAAAGACAGCCCCTCAGGACCTTTGCATTAATTAACACACAAGCAAAACAAGGCATTTGTTTTCCTCTGTCCTTTTTGGAAGGTTTAAGTGCCTGTCCTCTCTGTGGAGCCCCTTCTTTAAGGTGAGGTAAAAATAATTTACCATAAAAGACATCCAATAACATTTGGTTGTATTAGGTCAAAAATGGCAGTTAGAATCAAGCACATGAAAGCACTTGGTTAAAAATGTACCACTTGGAAGCCTTCTAAATGTGAATCATATTACATTTTTTTTTCTCATGAGAGGGGAAGAGTGTGAGTGACAGAGAAAGGCAAAGGGACAGAGAACAAAACTCACTGCTGCTCTTGCCCTAATCTGGTTTTCTCTCATTTTCCAGCTTTTAAATAAGTTTCCTGTCTAGTTTTGTTACAGTGATGACCTAAAAAAGAACAGCAAATGTATTACTGCTATTGGCAAGTAAGGGACAATCATTTATGCAGATCATTTGTGTTCATTTAAAAAACTACATTGCATTTTAATTATTTCAGAGAATTGACACTGCTGCTCAAATGGATCGATGTTCAGGAAGATTTTTCCTAGATTGAAGCTTTTTCTGGGAACAAGGCCACCAGAACAACATGAGGCAAAATTAAACCAAACAAACCAGATATTTTCTTGCTTCCTCTAGATTTCATGCATCCTGACACCTGGCTCCTTGTTTAACAATAGTAATTTGTAATGTTATCACACCGTCTGGCAGTCCCACTGCTTGGTGTATTACTGTGCTAATTTAGTGGAGTGGATTACTATTGCTAGGTTTCACCTCCCAATTTCAGGTCTTGGAGCCTTCCTTAAGCAACACATAATTAAAACACGCTAAAATGGAAATCAGAAATTGAGCAGCTTTTGTCTTGCAGGGTGTTTGCACAGTTTGATGGGAACATCTGTGATAAATTACAGTTCCAAATCTGCTAAGGGCATCAGCAGTTTTTACCTGGTTTCGGCATTACTGTTACGGGAATACTGCACATAATTTCTGCATTCAGCATTCAGGTTTTAAAACTGTGCCTTGCTGAATCATGTCAATGCTTTTGTTTCCCACGTTACCAAAGTCCAGTGGTTTTGCCCTAAGCAAAAAGAATTAAAAAAGCTTTTTTTTCCTTCTTTTTTTCACTTCTTCCCCTCAAAGGCAGCTTTGTGCTACTGCAAATATTTAATCTGACTACACCAAATCGGTTAATCTGATACCATGAGGAGGAGGATATCTAGGAGTGGTCCCGGTGTGGTACTTGGTTTTGATCTGCTCTGAAAGAAAGCGGATACACTTGCATTTTTGACCAGGAACGATCTTTGAAGCGTTCTGTGCATGGCTTTGAAATGTTGATTGTCTTAGCTGGATAAAAAGATTAAGGTGGCTCATATAATTAGCTGCTTCCTGGAGAGCCAGCTCTTGCAGGTAGAGCAGGGTGCATTGTTTTGTGTTGTAAACCCACAAACTTTGTAGTTTGATGCTCCGCTCCCCTTGAAATCCCTGCTCAGTGTTTCAAGCTGCTCTCCCAAACTGGCACCACTCTGATTGCCCTGTTTGCCCGCTAACCAGCTGCTTTCCTGTATGGTTTGTGCAGGGAGCATCCTTATTCCCCCTGGAACTCCAGCAGCTGCTGGTCACACACAGTCCAGGCCCCGGGTGTTGTATAGCTGGTGGCAAGGTGTCTGAATAGCAGCAAAAGGCTGGGTTGGGAGCCTGGTGACAGGGGAATTCAGATTAAGTTTGGGTCAGGTTGAAATTTCACCACTTCTTGGTGTACTGAGCTTCAGGGTTTCACTGAGGTGGGGCATGCAGAGAGGAGGAAGCAGACGGCTCTGCTGCCTGACAGTGCAGACGTTTGTTAGCAGAGTGGCCGGAAAAGTGCAAGATAAAGTGGTCCAGAACTGAGAAGAGCTGGTGACATTCAGGGCTTCATTCAGTGGGGTGTTGGCATTGCAGCCAGCACCATGACAGGTAGTGAGGACTTGTCCGTGTGTCCTCTGGGGGCCTGCTTGGGAGAGAGTTAAGTTTTCCCTTCTCTTTGGGACCCTTGAGTAGGTCTGTGGTGGAAAGCTGTCCCCAGACAGACATATACTGTCATTAGAGTGTGAAGGATGGTGATGGTGACTGCTACTGCTGCTCAGGTCTGTCTTTGTCCGCCCTGATGGCCCAGGGCTGTGGTGGGACCCCTGCTCAGCCCTGGGTAGCACTGTGTAGCCATGAAAAGCCTGTATGATCAGCAAGGGGAAGGCCATACTCCTCTACCCAAACCCCTCTGCCCTGGGGAGGTGGATGGTGGCTCTCACTTCTGTTTGATTCTGTTTCTCAGCAGGTTCCTCACACTGGCACTGTGTTGATATCACTTTCTCCAAGTTAGAAATAAAATCTCTCTCCTAGCCCATCCAAGCTGGTTCTCTTCAGGGAGAATCTGCATCCAGCTCATGCCAGATGCCCTGAATCCCAAGGTCTGTGAGGGGAATTTTGTGTCAGGGCCGACTTCATCTCATCCCGTTGATGGGGGATCCATGAGGCTGGAGGGGAGCCAGCGGCACCCCTTTTCCTCTCCCTCCCCTGACTGGGGCTTGGGAAGCCCTGACTCCGATCTTCTCTGGCCTGTATCATTTCCAACTGCAGGGGGAGATGTTAAATATCAAACCAGTGTTGATTGGATCAGAGAACAGACTCAAAGAAAGAAACCTTAGACCGTGCCAGATTAAACTTCACACTTCACCATTCTTCCCCTTTCATTTCTCTGCCGCCTCATTCTCTGCACAAATAAACCTCGTCTCTGTGCTTTCTACCAATGAGACAGCATTCAAGGGACAGGAATGACTTTGTTAACAAAATCAGTCTTCATTTCCCAGGTCCTGCTGTTCCATCAAACCCTGGGACATGGCAGCTTTGATTACTCTAGTGATAGGATTAGAGGGGGAACAAGTGCTGGTTAATAAAAGGCCAATGGGTGGTCCATCATGTTTGGTCGCTGACAGATCTGCAGTCTTGAAGCTGGACCTTCAGTGGCGAAACAGCATGATACAGTAATACACAGACAGGGCCACAGCCTGGGCTTGCTATTCCATCTCCCCTGTCCCCTTGGAAAACGAAATGTTTCTGTGATCACAAAGATGGGGTTCTCAGAGCTGAACAGGGGCCAGTGTAACTGACATCAAGGGGAATTTAACTGATTGTACTAATGAAAGAACCAGGCTCAAAGTTTTGTGAACCAGATTAAAGGGCTCATTTTCAGAGCTAGTTGGCTTTTGACACTCTATGTAGTTTATTCAAGAGAATATTGATTTTTTTTCATTTATTACTTTTTAATCTTTTTAAAGAAAAGTGTTTTTTTTTTGTTTTTTGTTTTTTTTTTTTTGCTAATAGAAGCAGCACTTTTTGCTTTCAGAACAAATTCAGGCTTCATGAAAAGGCCAAGAATCATCAAAAATAGCTTGCTGTCATCTGTTTTGATTGCTGAATATTGTTGAAAGTAATGTTAAAAGGTTTGATTATCCACAGTTACAGTGCACATAGTTTTCAGCTTGCTGGCTTTAATTCAGCTATCACCCCCTCACCCCCCCACACCTCAGGGTGAAAAAATTCCCCTAATAAAATTAAACCTGAGGTAGAAATTCATACAGCAGAAATAGAAATCTTTCCATGTAATTCCCTTCGAATACTTGTGGAGCTGCTTTATGGCTTTAGCAGGGGAACTGCTGAGGGTGAAACTATGCAGGTATTCAAACTACAGTAGTCACAGTACCACCTGAAAGGATCAGCAGCTGTAGCTAGCTGTACTTGTTGCTCTTCACAGCCAGTTACTGTGTGCTTCTTCACTGCAGCCCTCTTGAAAGACCAACTGTGGCATTTGGTGCCTGTTAAGTAAAAGGGCAGTCAGTTAATGATGGCTCAAGGGGCAGCTGGCAATTCATCTATTGTATTTATTGTGTATATAGCTGCAAGAAGCGTTTGTAGAACAGGCTAGATGCGAGCCCTTCTTTTCTTAACACCTCCCTTGGTTAGATCCAAGCCCAAGGCAGGTGTACCTGCCTTCCATGAGCATACCTGAAGGAGATTCTGCTGGTTGATCTGTCTGCAAAATTTAGGAAGGAATTGCGTCTTTATAGGGTTGACTTTGAAAGGAAAAGAAACAGTGTGACCCCTTGCTGTATCTGAGGCAGCTGAATGTTATCAGTGTATAGAAGTAAAACATCAGGATTGTGCCATTATATCTCTGTGTGTGGTGAGGGATGAGGTCAGTGTCATCTTGTTGGATCCGCAATGCCTGGTCCCAGCAGTAGGAGCCCTGGTACTGCAGCGTGAGAGGCATGGGGAGCATCCAGGAATGTGCTTTGCTCCCTGTAGAGATGTATCTCTGGAGCAATGCTTTGGGGAAGGTGATCAGAAGAGGGACAGATGACCCAAATCTATCAATTCATCCTTGTACTTAGGTGGTAATGCTGCTTTCATATCACTATGGCATATCCCCTGGAGCATTTTGCCACCTCTGAGCTGCTCACCCTGTAACTGCAAAATGCTCCCCTCTCCAGTACATGATATTTCCACAGTGATGAATTTCTGTTTGTTGTCCGCTGTCAGTTTCTGATGCTGTTGCAACAGCAGTCAGGATCCTGCCCCAGGCCCAGAGTTCTGTGCTTATAAACAGAACGAACCATTGACCTTAAAAACCTCAACTTCAAGTATAGTGCAACCTACAGTCCTCAGAAAGTCTTTAATAGCCTCCCCTCAGTTCCCTAGTGAGTAGCAATCCACATTATAAAGCCAGCTCACATCATTCAGGCTAGTCAGAGGTTCCTGTATTGAAAAGGCCAGAAATGATCTTAAGCCAGGGCACACACTCACCTTGCACTCTTGTAGAGATAGAGGTCTGTGGCTCCTGACAAAGCGTATTTGGGAACTTCAGGGGAACATACTGTAAAATAACAGGTTTCTCCTGTGCTATGCTTGACACTGTAAACCCATATTCATCTCTTCACTGTCATTAGGAGTTGGTGAGACAGGTAACAAGCAGAAGAAATCACAGAATTACTGCTTGAAGCATGTGAAATTGATGTTATTTCCTTCATCTTCTGGTCCTGTTAGAGGGGTTCCCTGCGTGCTTGCATGAGGGACTGGAAAATGACTTCCCCAGAGTTTAGGATAGCGTAGAAATGGAGATTTTAAGCAACAGCCAGTGTTTGGGGTACTTCATTGTTTTAACTTCAAAGAGTCAGCATTTGAAGAGCCCTGTTTTGCAGGGAAACATACGTGCAGGGTGTCCACACGCTTTCCCAAATGCTTCTTTCAGGCTTACAAGCAATTCATGCCCTAAATGCTACTGGACTTAAAATCTGCAGAAAGCACTGCAGGTTGATCACAAAACTTCGGCATCTTTCTGAACCTCTCAAATTATTGGTTGCAGTAAAAAAAAACCATTTTTCTGAGCATTGCAACAATTTATGAACCTAATACTCTTTCTGTAACCCATAAAGTATTATGGTTTCCAGCTCGTTTGAGGCATCAGAAATTCAACTGGTGCCTGCAGAGCTTAAAATTGCAGAGATCAGTGTGTGTACTTAATATCTTGGTTCTTGGACTGGAATTGGAACAGGGCTATACTCTTTGCACAGTGGGAACAGACATGAAACTAAAAATGGCTGGTTCTATCTATCACAACAGGTAGTAATCATTGAATCATAGAATCATAGAATCAACCAGGTTGGAAAAGACCTTAAGATGATCTTAGAGATCATCCAGTCCAACTGTTCCCCCAGCACTTCCAAGGCCACCACTAACCCATGGCACTGTGGTCCTCGCCTGCGTGGTGTGGGAACACTTCTGGGGATGGTGACTCCAGCCCTGCTCTGGGCAGCCTGTTCCAATCAATGCCTGAACATCCTCATCTCCATCTAAACCTCCCCTGGTGCCACTTGCGGCCACTTCCTCTTGTCCCCTCCCTTGTTCCTTGGGAGCAGAGACCAGCCCCCTTCTGGCTCCATCCTCCTGTCAAGCAGTTGTAGGGAGTAATAAGGTCCCCCCTGAACTTTCTGTTCTCCACACTAAACCCTCACAGGTCCCTCAGCCATTCCCCACCACACTGTGCTCCAGCTCTGTTGCCCTTCTCTGGCCCCGCTCCAGCACCTCAATGTCTCTCTTGTAGTGAGGGGCCAGAGCTTTCATGATGGTGTCTTATTCATCTCCATGGGTTTGTTTTTTCTGGTGTTCTAGAGACCAGCATAGCTGCCTTGTGTTACTGTTTATTGTATCTAGTCATTTAAATGCACAGAGAATTCGAAGTGACGTGGTTAATACCTGTGTCAGAAGCTTAAGCAGGAATTAGCACAGATGACTGCTGCTTTTGTCACTAGTTATTCCAACAGCAGTCCTTGCCATTTGGGTTTCCAATTGTTAGAGCTTCTGCTGCAAGTCATTTCAGGTCTTCTAGCACAATATAAATGAAATTGCTAAAAACTGTAAATTAAACCCATGTGTTCAGCATTTTGGGATGAATGTTGTATGACTTGAAGAGGCTCATTAGCAAAAGTATTTTTAGTTTGAATGAGATCAAAGGCCCTAGGTTTTCCATTCTGAAGGTCATTTAACATAGGCTTAGACACCCCATTTCTCATTGTACATAGACTCCCATAGGTCAGTTATGCCTGAAGGAATCATCATCCCTGAGATACTGTAATTAGATTTATTATCAGTGGACCACTGCTGATCACCTTGTCCAGGCACTGCAACAATACTGAGGGTTGAGGTCTTGCAGATGTTGAAAGGGAGTTTTATTACTGACTTCCTCAAAATCCCATGGCATGGGATTGCAGCCCATGCCAGTGGGTAGTGATGTTAGATGTGAAAGACCATCGGTATGAATCAAAACCTGTGTGTTGTACTCATTCCAGAGTGTTCCTTGAAGTCAGGGATAACACTGAACCATTCCCAGAAACTCCTCTTGGCAAATAGAGAAAAGACTGTAAAAAAGAGTTTTGATTTCTCCTTTACCTAGGCTTAGTTAACGTGAAAGTTACAAAACCTTTCAAATGAATTCCAATGCAGAGGTTCTTCATGCTTGGGTATCCCTGCAAAATCACAGTGTTCTTTGAGATGGGCATGGAGAAAAGCAAGCAATTCGGTCATAGCTGTGTTAGCCGTAACAACACAACTAAGGGAATAACACTTAATGCTTTATGCTTTCCTCAAATTGCAGCAAACTTGCCTCTTCTAACTCTTGTATTGAGGCACCTGTTGGGAGATACCCCAGTACATAAAACAGAGAAGAAGCTGCCTTCACAGAGGAGAGCAATACTCATCAGGCTCCCTTCATGAGCCGAAGAATGAGAAAAAGGATAAAAATCTTTAAGTTATTTTGAAACCTCTTTCCATTTTAATAAAAATCAATTTCTGAGGAACACAGAGAAAATGTTTCTTTAAAGTAGGTGATTCTATGTCTTGAAAGTATCCCCTCAGTATTTTAGAGACTGTATTGAATCCAAGGTCTCCATTAGGCTCCCTCACTTTTGTTAACAATCACAATGAAGACTGATTATTCTCTCTACACTTTCTGCCACTGCACAAATTTTGCTTTCCTTTGATTTCTCACAGCCTTTTCCTATTACAGGTGACAGCCTAATAGTGATGGGGAATATTTATTTTAATGTGAGACAAAATGCTCACAGCAGAGGAGGGGAGTGATTTGAGAAACATGCCCAACTTTGTGAAGGTCTTTGTATTTCTGGCATGGGATTGATTTACAATTTCAGAAATGATCATTGAGATTAATGTTATTCCAGCACTGAACTGTGATGGGGCATGTCCCAGAGTGTTCCGTTGTTTCTAAAGCACTGGAAAAATCATCATATCATCATAGCACTATTAAATACAGAAGAGCTAAGCCTTACACCATTTGAAGAGCTTATCCTGACATACTGGGAGCTAAGGATGCTAACTTGTAGTTTCCTTTCAAGCTGAGGTAATTCTTTAGTTTTGGGATATCACAGGAGCAAGAGAGGCACAAGTATGTTCAACAGTCTCCAAGTAATTGGTTTTATAAGAGTTAGTCATACAGAAAGCCCTTCTTCTTCATGATGACTCTCTTTCCTAATTAATATGGGAAAAAACTCATTATTTCCTTGCTGAAGAAGATAACTCACTGAGACATAGACTCAGACAAAGTCAAGTTTCTAGTAGCAAGTTATTGCTGAAACAATTCTAATATGGCCTGACCTTCAAACAGCTGGGGTTCAGTTCCTTCAGCCTTTCTCCTTTCCATTTACAGAATACCAGGTTATACCATCCTGAAATAATCCAGGTGTCTTGGTGATGAGATGAAGTTCAGCGGGTCAAGGCAGCAGGCATTCATATGCATGAAACACTATTCGACTTTATGGATTGGCTTGTCCACTGTAGGCAGACTTGCACTAACTACCTTTTTACCTAGCTAATTGTGTGAGGCCAGGGAGAGTTTTCTTTATTAACTCAAGTGGCTTGGCTGTGAAATGAGACATACTGTACACTATATAATTCAAGCTCACTTTCAAAGGCATTTTTGTTGAAGCTGGGTATCCAGAGAGACCTGAGCCTTTAACATGTAGTCATCTGAAACACACTCTAGAAACTTCATAATTTAAGGTCAGCATTTACACTGGTTCATGTTCCAGTAATGGAATAGTGCTTGCTTTAAAAAAATGCTCTATTTATATCTTAATGTATAAAGGTGTGTTTTTTCTGAGAAAGAAGCTGAGTGCTTTGAGCACTTGCTATGTGTTAACTATGTCTGGATAAGCTTGTAAGGAGCATACTGAGTGAGACTTCAGCAAATTACGGTTCTGGAGTTGAAAGAAAGTGTAGTTGGTGTGCTTCATGTACATTCTCAAACCTGAATGTTGTTGAGAATCACTCGTACTAGCACCCTTTGTGTCTTGGGAAGTACAAAGAGTTGTAATCTCCCAAAAGGTGTTATATTCTGGCGTAGTTTGGATGAATTTTGTCATTAATGACAAAGATATCCTAGAGGAAGATGACTCAAGGAATGCAAAACACGGTTACCAAAACCCACACAAGATCCCTTATCATGCTCTCTCTAAAGCTGTTGCAGATTCATTTGAATTATACTGGAAAGATTTATCTCCTATTAATGGAGCACTCTTCATTTTTTAAAATGGAGTTGTTGTGCAACACATCAAGTAACAATGTCATAACACATCGTAAATCAGTTTATTCACTGAAGGATTCTAGATGAGTTAATCTAACATCCTGGACACAGTTCATGAGCAGTTAATTTTAGCATTTCTCTTTGATATTTATCAGTTAAGGCAAAGCAACTCCAGCCATTACAGAGTCAAAACTGGTTAACGGCAAAGCAAGTACAGACAAAGATTGTTCAGAGATAAAGGCTTTGGCAGATAATTCAAGGGATCTTTCCTTTATATAGAACAATTGTAGCTCTAATACCAGCAGTACAGACACTCTGGGACAAAGAGAAAACACACACACACACCCCAAACCACAGAAGAAAACCACACACACCACTTGGTACTTGCATCTAGCAAGAAAGTCAAGCTAAAGTTCACCAACCCTGATGCAGTTACCAAACAGTTCAGTGGTAGGCAATGGGATGAGAAGAAACACCCCCAAAAAGTCAGTGTTGGGAGAAACTGAGAACATTTGATCAGAAACACAAAGTCATCCGGCAGCCTGCCAAATGCCATTTATCTCAAGGTCATGCAACATAAATAACCCCAAGGGTTAGCTCTAAAGCAGAGGAGCGGGAGGTAGCTAAACAAAAATAGGGGAACAGATTCCTCTCTCTCCCCTGTGGGTGTTCAGCATGCTACTGACAAGGTTTCAAGGCCTGGCACTCCTAATAAGTCTGCTATATTAAGGTAGTAAAATATACTGAGAGAAGGAAGCACAGCTGAACATCACATCATAGAATGGACCACAGTTCGAGACCAAGCCAATAAGCTGTCACATGCAAGAATGCGTCAGAGAGACTATTTAAATATGAAAGGTCCGCCATAAAAATTTTCCTTTTGGACGCTGAAGTCTGAAAATATTGATCCCTGTTATATAGCAGGGATGACCAGTGTTTGGGTGGTCGCATGTGTTTTCTCAGTCTTCCAACATGCCAAAGCATCAGAGCTTTCTTGCATTTTTTTAAGAGAATAGCAAGCTCAGCAGCTGTCATGTTCAGCAATCCATCATCCCTATCAGTTAGGGAAGGAAAGGGTGTGTTTTGCTGAGATCACTAAGACCTGAGTACAGCTTTGAAGATACCAATGGGAGAATCCCAAAAGACTTGGCACCCATTCTTCCATTCTCTTGGCTAAAGCTCAGCATAGTTCCTGTTAAAACTAATTAAACAAGTATGCTGTCCTTGAACCCAAAACTGTATCTCTGTGGTCTTTGAAGCTGGGCAAAGTATCATTCCCACTGATTTAAGAAGAAAGGAGTTTTGTGTAGCCAAATAATTCATTAAAATAATTAAGAAGAAGTCAATATTCTTCTAATTTATTTGTGATTTCAATAGGCTTGGCAATCAGACTGAGTAGAATTACTTGTAGTTTCATCTTGAATTCTTAATGCCATTAAAAAAGTGAACTAAACTCACTGAGTCAGTGGAGTTTGAAATTGAAAGTGTTTTGATTCAGGTTTCCCTTTCCTGCTTCAGCCAGCACTGCTGGAGTTCAATATACAGAGTTCTGTACATAAAATCATAGAGTCATTGAATGGTTTGGGTTGGAAAGTACCTTAAGATCTTCCAGTTCCAACCTATTGCCATGTGCAGGAACACCTTCCACTAGACACGTTGCTCAGAGCTCCATCGAGACTGGCCTAGAACACTGCCGGGGATGGGTCAGCCACAACTCCACTGACTAACCTGTCCCAGCGCCTTTTACGTTCCTGTGATCTGAGCATCACTCCTTCTGAACAGAAAGGAAGCTGGGCATCTGGGTAAGGAATCCTGATCTTTAAAATATGTATATAGGACAATTTTATGTCTGTAAGCTTTACTTAACATATTAGAAAACTGAGGCATTATTCCAGAAGCTGAAATAGCCCAAATATAGAATCATATAATAGTAGGGGTTGGAAAGGACTTTAAGATAATCCAGTTCCAACCCCCCTGCCATGGGCAGGGACACCTCACACTAAACCATGTCACTCAAGGCTCTGTCCAGCCCGGCTTTGAACACTGCCAGGGATGGAGCATTCACAACTTCCCTGTCAACCCATTCCAGTGCCTCACCACCCTTACAGTAAAGAATTTCTTTATGTTTAACCTAAATCTCCCTTGTTTAAGTTTGAGCCCATTACCCCTTGTCCTACCACTACAGTCCCTATCCACCTATAGATTTCTGTTACCTCTTTCAACTTATTTAATTCTCTTAGACAAAGAAATATTTGCATGTGGAGGGACTACAGCCAATGAGATGGTGTTGAGAAGGGGACATCTACAGAAATTTAGGCTGATTGCAAACTCCAGAACCTACAGTTCTTCAGGCAAGGATTATGCTTCATCCCTGCATCTTCATCCCTTGTTGAATAGAGGAGCTCCACCCATCTTTGCACTCTGTTTTAGTCCCTAGTGAAACTAATATTGTCAATCCCAGATGATCTTTAAAAATGGCAGAGAGCATAGGCTTACATCATTAGCAATGACCCAAAGTCTTTTGTGTTGCAACAGCTTTTATTGAGGGATGATTGTGTTGAAAATCTACTCATTTTGGCAGAGACTGGAGAACTCAGCAGTCCCACTTTGCATGTCCTGCCATCATTCAACAGGCAGACCCTGTTGCTAGACATCGCAGTAGGGCAGCCAGTTGGCTTCTCCCAACCTCCTTAGGTTTCCAGATGTCATAACAAAATGAGAGAGACTTAGCCATCTTCCATGTGTTTACGCTGGAGCTGCTAGGCACAGACCAAGCCACAACACTGCACAGCTTTTCAAAAAGGACTTAATAGGCCTCTCTGTAAACAGATCTAAATATTTGCTCCAGTGACATTTATCGCATCACACGTCTGGCTCAGCGTTTCGTCCTTGTTTTGCTTGTGTGTTTGGATTCTCTTATAAACATTAATGAAGTGCTCGAATACAAATGAATAATCCTCCCCCCTTCTTCCCACCCTGGACAGGAGGGGAATGGGAGGGCATGAAGTAATAATAGTTCAACCTTCAACCCGTAATTGCTCAGTACATTTTGATGACAACTTTCATTCTCACATGCTTTAAAAGACTTTATTCGGCATGTCCATCCATGCAGAAGGCATTGAAGCTCTCTTTAAAGGCAGCTGCGGGTGGGGTTGGGGTAGGGGGCAGTTAGCACACAGCAGCATGTCATTTGGTGCTTGATTAGTCCTAGCAAATTGACCTGCTGCTGGGTTCGCAACAGTATGGCAGAATCGTGTCCTGTCTACAAGGCTTTTAATAGGAGATATATTTAATATATTCTTCCCTAGGCATCTGCTTTTGGCTATTGGCTGGACAGAATAATGGGCCCGAAGCACTTATGACCCTAATGGGCCTGATCTAATTCCATATGGCTGTTCATCTCCGTTTTGCTGGAGAGTTGAGGCCATGTAATAGGTATTTTGCAATTGCCTACAGCTTGAATATGGCTGAAGGCAATGTGCTGCTGTGTAGCCCCTTTCATTCTCTAAATGCCTTTCTGGAGGACGTAGAGGCCCAGAAAGTGGGCAGTTTGGTCTGGTTTTTGATTTCCTTGATAAAGGAAGGGGAGTATGTATAAGTAAAGATCCACCAAATCTTATTTCAATTGGTGGTTACTGTAGGTGCAACCTTTGGAATATGTTTATATTGTCTGGGTGTGAAGCCATTAAACAAATATGTTGGATGCATGCTTCCTGATCATAAGAGGGGTGAAGTTGTGAAGCATATCAAAGCTTCATCTTTCAAACTGCTCCAGGCTTAGAAAACATTGAATATCTAACTCATTCCAGTGTGGGAGCAGTTGCACTGCTACTCCTTTCTCCACGTTGCAGTTCAGAATGTCACAATTTCTTCCATGCACAATGAATTGTCATCATCTCGTGCCAGGTGGGATCTGCTTTGCTCAAACTTTGCTGAGAGTCTTTAGTTTCTGCAGCTGGGCTCACAGGAGCAGTGATTTGGCTTGCTTGGAAGCCAGTAATAAAAGAAACTCCATGTTAGCCAAGAGGGTGTCTTCGGAAATTCCCAGAACTCATGCAACTAACCGCTCAGTTCTTTGTTAAGAGCAAAACTGCAGCATTTAAGCTGTGAGACATAAAAGAAGTAATTAATGCCTAGAAAGTAATCAAAAGTTTATTCTTCAGATTATCTTTAAGCTAAAACCCTGTACAAGACATCTGTGATTTTGTTGTGTGCAATAGTAGTAAGTGCAAAGGATTTATTTCCCAATAATCAGGCTTAGGGAGGTCAAGATTAGTACCCAAGAGGAAAAAAATGCGTGTGCTTCCTTCATCTGAGTGATGAGGTATAAAATGGGTTAAAAATTAATACTGTCTTTGGGTCAGCATGTATATGAAACCAGTCAGCCTGCACATACTTATGTACTATTAGAAAGTGCCTGTCAACTCCATTAATTATCAAATTGCTTATTCAGTCTATACATTCCTTGCATAAATCTATATCAACTTTGCCTCTTGTAACAGTATTTGTTTATATGAGCCAAAACTCTTAGTCCTGAGTAGTTTAAAACGCCTCTAAGAAGAATTTCTTCATCTGCATTTACAGGGAACCAGACTAACTGCTATTGAGAGGATGCTTTGTGGGGTGCTTTTTGGTGGGGAGTTGGTGGATTAGAAAGTAATTTAGAAAGGTGTTTTCTTGTCACCTCTGTCCATGCTGATAGATAAGAGTGGAGACTAAACTTGTTTCAGTTCTCAGTGGCTGGGAAGTGGACACTGGGAAAAAAAAAAAGCTGGGAGAAAAGGATAGAAAAAAGAATTTGCTGATATTTTTGTCATCTTCTGCTTGATATGCCAACACTAATGGAGGCTTTAATTTTTTCTCCTGATTTATAGTCCAGTGTGTTCCAGGGTCCCCGTCGCTCAAGCATTCTGCCTTTTGCTCGTTTGCTGGAACACAAACATGGAAGTGTATTTGGAACTCGCTGAAGCCTTAAAAAAAAAAACAAAATTAAGGCAAGCTGCCAGATCAGAGTCTAATACACAACATATGTTTACAGGCTTATAGTCTCTTGCCATGCTGGCTTTAGCTACCCTGTGATGTGAAGTAGACTAAATGCCTTCCAGGACCTTTTATCATCCATCGTGCTTATCAAAACAGTAAAAATACTGTTTCTAGTTCAACAAATATGCCTTTCCTCTTGTCTGAAGCCCTTCAAATTCCCCACCACATTTGGGATCAATGGAAGAGTACATCCTTGATCTTGTTTGTCTAGTTCTCCTCTTCACGAGAGGTCATATGCCTCAGAATTGACCAGATTCATCCACCAGTTTGTAAAGCATCCCTGAACAGGACCCATGGTTTGTAAGGAGAGGGTGATGTTGACCACCATCTGCCATCTCCATTTGTAGTGTACATTATGTCACTTTACAAGGAGTCTATGAAGAGAAAAGGATTGTTAAAGTATAAGATGCAAAGGATTGAAATCAGTGAGGTTTTTTACGTTAATGTAGGTTACCTCAGCTGATCCAAATGCAAGAGATGCCACTGATTCACACTTAGTTTAGGCTACAGCCTGTAGATAAATAGCCAACAGTGATTCAGTTTACCTATTGTCATTTTTTAATATCCTGTAAAGAAAAGTTTGCTTCAAACTTTAGCCTCCTCTTGGGAGCTCTCAGCAGTACAGGGAGATAGATGTTGTGACTGATGAGTCCCATAAGGTCCCGTCGTTCCCTTCTGGGCTCTGTTACCTATGTTCACACAATGCTGGAGTCTAGTCATCCAGTGGTGCCTCCATTCAGTCTACAGCAAGACTGTAGAGACTGGAGTGTGCTGTAGTGGAGAGCTCCAAGCTCAAGGCAGGGGCTCTTCTGACAACCCAAGATTTAGAAGTGGTAAAATTACACTTGAAGTGTCTAAGAATGTTGTGGGATGAGTCAGAGACTTGGTGTATGAGGCTTTGAAAGAACAATAGCCCATCACTTTTTCTTCTGCTCATTCTCCCTGTATAGGGTTTACCTCACATGATCCATGAAGCGTGCTAGACCACCTGGATCCCATGAGCTATACATGCACTACTCCAAGCTTATCAAGGGCTGTGCTTGCAGGCAAACTGTAATACCAGGAGGCAAGAAAAGGAGATATCTGGAGCTTCAGACAATCCTGACGTGGCCCTTTGTGTTTCTGTTCTCTGCATGCAAGATGGGCAAGATATTAGCGTGGTTTTTTTTTGGAAAATGCGTGTTGTTTTTTTTTTTTTTTTTTTTGAACAGGAACAGTGCTCATGTAATTTTCTGTATTTGAGGGGAAAAAGAGTTCTTTGAAATGTCTCAATTTCAAAAGTGAAGTAAGAAAAAACCCAGGAGTCTCATCAGCAAAACAAAAGTCTGATGGCTGACCCAAATGGACATTTTTGTGTTGTTAGCTCATAGCGACACATTGAAGATAGAAAAGGCTGAATTCTTAGCTTTTTTTATTTTCCTTGAGATGCAATTGCTGTTCCCTGATGAACTGTAGGAAACAAGAGATAGAAGTTTTGTCACAGGTTTGGATGAATATGTTAATAGAGGATCAAGTCCTCAGGTACTTTGTTAATGGGAGCTCTAACACAACTCCAGAATGCCCGACTAGCAGGTTGTTTGAGATGTTTAAACAGACAGAATATGTTCTTTATGGGCATCAGGAAAGTTACAGTGCTTTACAGCTTACAAGTTACTCTTGTCCATAGGAGTTTTAATATGTGTTTTCATCGAATTTTGGGTGGGTCATATCTCTGTCACATTTAGTCATGTCATGCTGTGAGTAGTCATTGTTCTTGAGGTAGGTTTGGCTGAAAATAGGGAGCAGGACATGTCAGCGTCACCTCAACATTTCATCAGGGAGGTCTCTCAGATTGTCTTAGCTTGCACTTCATTTCAGAAATAAAAGTCACATACATGAAAGCCACATAGGCTGTTGTATAAATATAGATCTTACATCTTTTGCAGCTCCAGGACTTCATTCTTTGCAGCTCCGATGACCCAGCTCTCTTGCCTTTACTGTTTGATCACAGACAGCCAACTTATCCTTTCACTTGAAGAGGCAGATTGAAGAGGTGGTCATGGTTTGCACTTTAATTCCTTCATCTCTTTCTTTCCTCCCAAGAAGTGTCTTCTTTCTATCACTAAGGAGATTAGCTGCCTTTTGAGTCAGAAGTTTAGCCTTCTGCTTGCAGTGCTCGTTTGTCTTTGCTGCTTGGTTTAAAGCAATTTCTATTTGTTCCCCATTCCATTTCAATTATGCATAGTTTTATTTGACTGATAAGTTCTGAGTAAGGTTTAAAAGAGTCAGTCCATGAAAATCCGTGTTGGCTAATTGCTTGGCACAGTGACTATTGGGACAGTGATGTCTCCCTGACATAGGTTCTGTTTTGTATATTTCAAGACTATTCTAGGTCCCAATCACATGCTCTGTGCAGAAAGCATGTGCTGCACGCTTTGGTGCTGCACAAATACAGATGTAGGGTTTGGATTATGAGATTTCAAGTTCTGAGGATCAGAACAGGTTTTAATGCTCTTGATGACACAGCCAAATAGTGTTGTTATGATAAAATTCTAAATTCATCTCTGAAGCACCTCTTTCTAGCGTTGCCTCATGCATTCTCAACTAGCAACGTATTCCTTTGTCTAAGTGACTTCCACTGTTGGAACTTTTTCCTAACATATTTAAGGTTTTCCTTTACTACTTCCAGATGTAGTCCCTTGTTTTACCATTCTTTGACTCTGTAAATATATTTTCTCTGGTACTGCTCAGATGTTTGGATAGAGCTGTCATGGTACACAAGATCATGCTTTCTCTTTGAGGAGCCATTTATTAGAGAAGATTTTTACAACTGCAGACAAACAAATAGGCTTCTGCAGAGACCGGATTTCTGTTTTGTCTTGTTTGTTAACCGAGACTCCCACCCTTTCTGGGACAGTTCATAGAGACACCTCGTGGCTGTCAGGAGCTCTACAGAGCACATCGCAATCACGTCAGATTGATTTGTACTGAGCCTTAACATTCAGAGTCATTTGTGGAAGAGTTACGAGAGAGGCTGCCAACCTTGTAATTAAAAGCTAGAATTACTTTTAAGTTCTGTTCTGATGGAAATAAGTAAGCAAATCTGTTGGAAAGTGGAATTACCCCTCCCCAAAACAATAGCATCGTGATGTCTGTTGAGTGTAATTAAAACCATCAAAGGAAATCTTCTATTTAAAGTAAAAAACAATGTTGCTTAGTCCCTAGATTCCATACTCCAGTTTACGCTCCCACTCTCCCTATTCTTTAAATTTAGAAGTAATGCAGGCAGCTCAGACTGCATGAATGCAGTTTGTCGATGTCATTCTTCCCCTCAGTCAAAAGATGTACAAGTCAGTGTCAGAAAAGCAAAAAAACCAAGCTCCGTTCCCTTCAAACACACAAGTCAGGAGTGGGTTAGACAGTAAGCTTTGTGCAAGAGAAAGCCAGACTGACTTCTTTAGGTTTCAGGTCATCTATTAATGTAGATAACTTAAACAAGTCAGTTCTGGTAAGATTGCTCACCAGGCCATATGTCTTTCAAATGGCAAACTAGCAGGACTTTGAATCCACTATCTCTCTGAATTGGCAAAGTGTGCAGCTTTTCTTGTGTGCAATACAAACTTTTCCATGAAAGTGGTATTTTTAAGAACACAAGCCCTTAGAGAAATAAAGTATATAACCAAGCAGTTTTGCTGGATGTAATTGCTCTAGACCCAGCTGAATAGAGGCCTTGTAATTTTGTTAGTCTTAAATGTTTAAATGCAATTATTCAAAACCATATCATAATCAAATCACAATTTTATGCATATATGTATAAATAAAAAGGACAGTTAGGGAAGTGGAAATAATCATGAGTTATTTTTCATTTTTGTTACCTCTCCTTTTCTCAATGAAAACTGAATCGTGCAAACTGCTGGAAACCTTTCTGTAACAAAGGAGAATAAAGTCCTTCAAGTGCTTTGTACTTGGCTGAAAGAGGCTTTTCCTGGAGAAGTCAGTCGAAGGTCCAAAGTCTCCCTCAAATTCAGGAGTTGGTTCCTGTTTATAGAGGGAATAAAGAGGCAAAACAGTAGTAAGAAGGACAGAGTTATGGCAAGTATGGATTCGGGGTAATTTGCTCTTAATGGTAAGTCGCTACCTTCATGAACGCATAAACATGAGCACAATAAAATCTGACTGCCTTTCCTATTTCTAGAGCATCTTGGTGGAGCAGGAGAGTGTCATTCCAGGAGATGACAGCTCCAAGTTAGCAGCAGAAATTCGTAAGGACTTTTTTGCCTTAATTGGAACCTAAGACCGCTTAAATAAGGTTAGAGCTAGGTATACATGTTGAGTATCATGCTGGAGGTGAGACCATATCTGAGAATACTTCCACGCATCTGCTTGTGTTGGGCTAGATGTCCAGCTATTACCTCTTTCTTTTCTGTGAAAAGCACACAGTATGTAGGGTAACTTTCAGGTCTTCCAAGTATTAAGGCTTAAAAAAAAAAAAGTCATCATGTTTACTTCAACTTTCCCTTTCTAAATTGCTTTGACAGCCCTGTGCTTTTCTAACTTGTTTCAGGGAATATCCAGTCTGCCATTGGAATTATTTGAATTGTACAGAAAGAAAGGAGAGCCTGTTCCCCTCCGAATTCCATATATTGTGTCGCTGGAGCTTTTCATGTTCCATAAACAATGCTCTCTTTTTCTAACCCTCTCCCCCTCCTGCCCATAGCCTGACTTGCTATAATTTTCTTGACATGGACAAGTCAGCATTTTTGTGAATAGCTATGACTGATTTTCTGCAGCTTTACAAACAGGAGCTTGCTCGTGATTGCAGGAGGGTCAGGTAGTTTGATGCAAGCGAGGTTGGGTAGGGTCTCTGGACTTCAAAAACGTCTCAGCAGTGCATCTAATTGTGAATTATTCTTTTCCCTTAAAGCATTCATGATCTCCTGTTGGCAAGTCTCCTGTCATAACTAAGGAGACACTTGGAAAAAGGTTGTTGTTTCCAAATGTCTTCTTAATCCCTGTAGACCTCTAGCCACATACAAACTAGTGGCTTTATTTTTCCACACCCCTTCTTTTTGTAGCTAATAATTCAGTTATTATGTGAGTGAAATCTCAGGAGGTACCCAGAGCTGCAGGCGCTCTGCCGTTTTAAGTTCATTTCAGGCTTCCTATGAGTCTCTTAATATTTGAATGGTGTTTCAAGGTCTGTCTTTGGTGACTCATGAAGTTGGATCCCAGGAGAGACATCACAGCCTAGATAAGTAGCCATACTTGCAAAAGCAGTAGTGCTTCTGTAACTCTTCAGTGGCTTAATGCTTTGGTTGTTGTTTTTTCTTTTTTTACCAGGAAGATGGATAATTTCCAATCTCAGCGACCACACATGGGAAAGATGAATAAGCAGTATTTGGGAGGGTGTCTGATGGGTCACACCCTTGTCTGGCTGTGCTTGCTGGTGCATTTTGCATAGCATTTCTGGCATACTTTTGCAGTAGTGAAAGAGTTATTGCAGCATTTGATTTCAGCCTTGCATAGGGTATAAAAGAAGTGCCAAGCCCCAGTAGTCTGGAAGCAGCAACACTGATTGTGTGCCATGACATGAAGAAGAATTAAAATCCCTTACAGTGTTTGCACTGAACATGAGTGTCACTTTAAAGCTCTAAGTTACTTTTAAAGCTGCCTTGTAGCCTGACAGCTTTGCGGTGGACCTGAGAGGTCTTGGGTTAATGTCCTCTAATGCATCCTAATGGGTAGTCTAATTGTAACTGCCATTCCAGCTGTCCCTTGCGTGTTTAACTCATGTAAATGAAAAACACAGCTTTCCGATTTACTCTTCAACTTGAAATATTATCTTCTCCTTAAGTAGTGTGTTTTAATTGCAGAAGCAAGATGTAATATGTATGGAAAGAGTGGGTGAGAGCATGAAGATCATATATGAATAGCAGGGCTTCTTGGCTGTTTCTTTTCTTCACCACCGACCTGTCTACTCTCAGATGACTGCTGACTGAACAGATACCAACCGGGACCTAGCTGATCCAGAGGGGGGATAAGATAGCAGGTGGAAATGTACGGTCACCTATCCCTACTCCCATCTGCTGCAAGATGTCCAGAGAGTTAGATGGGAGCACTCTGAAGCATGCACATGCCCGCTTGATGTCAGTCTGGAGTGATTCTCTTGATTTAACTGACAGAGAAGATCAAAACCCTGCTTAAAAATTAAGTGGCAGAGACAAAAAAGGAGAAAAAAAAAAAACCCTGGAGAAGTCAGCAGACACTTGGAGGCTGGGAAAGGCTGCCAGCCAAGCATTCCTGCCCTTGCTTATGATTCTTCCCCACATACAACTGGCTGTGTACATCTGGGAGCAGCCAGCATAGTGATCTATTCATAAAGGGCCAAATTCAGGAACCGACCTGCAAGGCTTGAGTACACTGACTACACAGGGGGAAGGTGGAGTGGGGGCTCAGAGGGGCTTCTTGGAGTTGTGCAGGACAAAAATCCCCTTCTTTCTGGCTAGTTGAAAAGCAGGCACACCAGAGAAATAATGGTGTAGTGGTTGGAGGCTTTAACTGGGATTGAGACAGCAAGGACCAATTGTTTAGTCCATCAGAGATGAGATCAAATTTAATTTCTGGGTTATTTCCTTTCTCTCTTAGGACAGGGGAAGTACAGCATAGCTCTATCTTGACTTGGTGTTCATAGCATGAGAAGAAAATTATGGTGTGTTGGAATCGCAGAAAGTCATTGCCTAGATAAGTGCCTTGAACACAGTTACTCTCCTGCAGACAGAGTAGAGCTGTGCACGCTGCCAGTGCTCTCAGGTCTCTGTACCCACATGGTGCATGCAAACCAGCTGTAAGTTTGGCTTTTCCTAAGGAGACATGAGGGTTGGAGCTTGGTGTGTCCTTTAGTAGCCATTAACAGCAGGTTTCTCAAAGCATCTTCATTTGGCGTTCACAGTCATCAAGTAAAGAAAGGTTAATACCCTTACAAAAGGCACTTCTGGCTCTCCTGTCACCCAGGCAGTGGTCTCAAAATTGAGACAGGATTATTCCGTTTAGTCATTCAGGAAGAGGCATCTAGGCTTGGAAAGCAAAACAAAACTTAAACCCTATTATCATTCCAATGTGTGTACCTGGGCTGAACTTTTCAAGTCACTTGGCCTTCTCAAACCAGGAGGTACTTGAGAATGGCATTAAGAGCTCCTGTGTGTGTTTGCATGTCCTTTGGCTGGAGCTGGAGTTTGCCAACAGGCAGGCCTCTGGAAAGTCGTCAAGTTGTAGCTGTAGACACAGTGGAACTTACAGAGGAGTAACAGAGCAACCTGAGGTGCTTTTTGATTACCCCTTTCTGCTGAGAGGCAGCACCCGGTCATCCCACATGGATAAGAAGGAGTCTAGAGAGGGGCTATGGAAGAATTAGTCTACCCCGTTCCATTTTATAAACGTGAAAGGAAGTTAAAAGGAGAAGGATATCAAAACAATAATTTCAGATGGTTTTGAATAATACTGCTGTGTTTGAGACTCGTTTAATGATAAAGACAAACTGCTCGGTTTGCAGGGATGCTTGACTTCAGGAAAGAAGAGAGATGCTGGTTCCACCTCATTTGTACGAGGCAGGAGCCACCATCCCTTGCAACTACCAGAGTGCTGTATGTGGAACAGAAGGTGCCTACTGACAATGGCCTGCTTGTGCAGACACAGAGCAGCCTGTGCTGCCCAGGGCTAGAGAGAAAAAGGGGGCAAACCCATTTAATTTATAGGTTAATTGTGTAAAAGAGAGCAATGTTTTAATTTTTCTATATTCTGTGGCTGCCTTGCTTTTTGAGAGGGACCTGTTGTTGCTTAGAGCTCCTGCAGGGATGCTCTAATTCAGATACTGCCCCATACTCATACGGGCCTGAAGCAGAGAATAGGCAACATAGCAGAGCTGTGATTTGATCTTCCCTGCACTTCACTGGTTGACATGTCTGGTCCCATCAGGACACATCATGGAGAGATACATTCAAGGAGCACATAAACTGCTGTCATCTAATGATGATGCTGTTTCTATATGCTGTTATGGAGGGCTGCTTTGAGACCCAGTCTTTGCTTGATGTTGGGCAAGACAGGATACCTCTCCTCAAAATGGGCAGTCAAGTAATCTAGCAGTCCTTTTCAGGCAAAGGATTTGACTGTTCTCACAATAGGTTGTGTGCTCTTAGCCTTGCTTTGTCCACCTCACACCACTGGGAAAGAGCTTGCAATGCCACATACTTCTTTGTCTCTTCTCTGGTCCTGGTATGAATTCCCATCTGTCATCCCCAGCATTGGGTTACCCAAACAAAAATCCAAGGCAGAAGGTTATTACATGAAGTGAAGGAGATTTGGGTAAAACTCTGCCTCATTATGCAGGAATGATGTATGGCTCCTGTAATTGTTTGTCTGGGTTTTTAAGGTTCTGGGTTAGATGTGGAGGACTGTAGGTAATACCATTGCACTAATAGTTGGAGACAGAGGGGGTGAATAGTTTGTTAACCTGAATAAACTGTGAATGTGCACATGTAGGCAGGAGAGAGATACTACTTGTATGTGTTTCTCATGAAGCAAGTATCTCTCTGCCTTTTTCTTAATCCCTGCTACTAAACAAGATGTGATCAGCAGTGAGAGATGACAGTAGTGTGCATCCTCTACGCATGGGGGGGTTGGAACTGGATGATTTTAAGGACCTTTCCAACCCTGACTATTCTATGATTCTGTGATTCTATTAGTGTGGTAAAAAACAGCCAAAGCCTACAAATGCTCCAGAAGTTGTCATAGTCTACAAAAGAAATCAGCAGTGTATAGCTAGTAACTGGCTCTTTCCCAGATTCATGTCCTCTGCTCCTTCCCAAGATGCTGTCCTGGGATTTTGGTTTCAGGTGTGCCTGAAGAGGAGGAAAACACACCATGTCTAGACATGCGGTATCCTTAATCTCTTAGGTCAAACTAGTAGGTTTTAGTGGCAGCTCTGTGGCAAAGGAACAGAGGGATTTCATGCCCATGAGAATTTTATGGGTTCCAGCGGGAAGTGTGAGATTCAAGCCTCTGACCATGCATTGTCCTCCTTGGGAAATACTGCACAAGCTGTAAGAGCAGGGCTCAGTCTGAACCAGGACATTGCTGTGCTTATAAAAGCTCAGAAAACACAGAAAGGGGGGGGGGGGGGAGCTTCAGCCCTATTCAAGATCTAAAATGCAAACTAAATCTGATTTCTGTGACTTGTGAGCTGTATTTAGGAGAATTTGTTTTGCTTTTGGAGCTGATTCAGGAAATGCTTAATTTCTCCCATTATTAGTGGTGTGTAATTGGTAACCAAATCTGATTAGTGAGCCATTTTTAGGAAAGGGACAGAAAGACCAACTGTGAATGACATATTTTTTGCATGTGCTTGAACAGTGCTTCCACTATCTAAATCCTTCCATAGGTCAGGGATTATTGCTGCTCTTGGGTCTCTTCTCATATGTACCCTCTTAACCTCTAATGTAACCTCAGATCAGCATCTGAACATGAAAATGCAATTACAGTTACTCCAAGTCTTTCCATGGAAAACCTACTTCCTCAGCTCAATACAGGTTTTCACTCTACTTTTTTTACTGTACATTTGAAGGTGATTTGCCTTTGGGGAACAAAGGTGGTAGTGGCACTGAGCAGATGTTTCTCTGCATTTCAGCTACTGGCTATCCCCATCCTGTGTGTACAGAGGAGTTATCAAGGGGTGTAAATGGCACCACTTACACCAGAAGAAGCTGCCCATCTTTCCCAAGTGCTGTCAACGCTTAGCCATGGTATTGCAAAATTAAAAAGGGAGACTAATTACAAGGCACAGATGGTTCAGAAAGGAATTTCTTTGGTGAAAGATCTCGTGTGTATGTGCCTGGGCTAAACTGGTTTCTCCATATGCCCTAGAAATACCTTTCCTTACACTTGTGTGAACCCACCTCCCTGACACTTAGCTCCAAAGGGTTTCAGACAACCTGGACAATTAAGGGCTACTCTCAGTTCTCTCATATGGTACAGCATGTACTAGTACTTATCATTTTGCCCTAGTATTTAAAGAGCTCTGGGTAAGAGTAGGTTTATCTCTACATGGCAGTTGCTGTGTAAGACTGCAGAGTCACTGGACTCCGTGTCACAGGCAGTACATAGTACTGCATCTATACTCATAGATTCTACTTCTAGGGGGGTATCACAGGTACATGAGTAAAAGTATAATCTTGTCTCAGGGTTTGCTCATGATGTATTTCAGAAGTAGCTTACAAGGTAGGTGGGTTGCTTCAAAATACACAGGCTCCTTCAACATTGTGCATTTTGTATCCCTAAGGTACATCGGGCTCTGTCAGGTTTCAGCTTTGGATGGTATGAAATTCAGAAGTCAGTTCTTACCAGCTCCAGCTCAATTGCATATGTACCCACAGAAACACACACACTGAGAGAAACTAGGAAAACAGATCTACAAAAGAAGCTGTTTATCTCGTTCTGTGTTCTCCTCCTCCTGCGTGTGAGCACAGCTGGGAATCTTGCTCTGCTGATTGTCTGCAAGGGGGCAGATGGTTCATGCAAAGCCTTCTGCTGGGGCGAGCTGTGAGTTTGGATCATGCCTCCTCCACAGAGGTAACTCAGTGTGAGGAGCAGAGCTGGGCTGACCTCACAACAGGAGAGAATGAGTCTCAATAAGCTATTTGGCTAGGAGAAATGGCAGAAGAAAAGAAACCAAAGCAAGCTTCTGAGAGGGGGATATTTCAGTGGCCTATTTTCTACTGATCATTAGAAGATTAACTGCCGGTCATGTTCCCGGTTAGGCAATCTCAGAGCTTACTTGATCCTGGACAACAGGTTTATTTGCCTAATTTATTGTTGCTTTTAGACTTTTAAACTCAAATATAAATGAAAGGCTTTTGTTCTGTGCAATTTTAAAAGCATGTCCGGGATGGGGAGCTCAGTATTTGGCTTGGCTTTATGTTCTGAGATGTATTTCAAGAGCTTCTGGGCATTACCAGGATGAGTTTGGGGCTGGTGTTTGTTTTCTGAAGTATTTTGGTGCTTAATGTTTCTGCATTAAGAAGAAAGGTCATTGCCAGCTGTTAAGCACTGAGGAGGAGCAGTTGTTATAAAGAGCCTGTTAGGCAAACCAGTTGTAGGAGGGTAGCTTCTTAAACAAAATAAAAAGCTATTTTGTTATCACAGAGAATTTCTGTAAGCATTAGGAATAATACTCCAATTTGGAAAGAATCACTTCCGAAAATGTGGTGAGTATACAAAAACTTAATGAGTTATAGTTAAAAGGTCTGTGGATTATGCTCTGAGATGACTCAGAATGTGTCTGCATCCAAGAAACTGACTCCTTCAATAAGCTTAATAAATGTATGGAGAATGGGACCAGGCTGGCCCTCAAAATGAGCTAAGATAGCATCTCTGGAAAAAAGTGAGTACAATCCATGCTGAGGAAAGAGAAAGAAGAATAAAAAGTGTTTCTCAAACGGTATAAAAATGAGTTTTCTGATGATTAAAGGTACAGTGCAAATTGGAAGTGAGATCTTTAAGTAAGTTTGATTTTGGTGAGAGAACCTTGGTTTCTTCTTTAGAGGTCCCAGCACTGAAACAAGGATGACCTTACTGTTTATGGAATATTCTTAGGTGGAAATATTGTGGGTCTGCTGCCTTGGGACTTCACCACTTCAGCAGTGGTTCATCATTGTCCTTGGTGTACTGGCTGATCCATGGTGTGTCATTTCAACTCTTCTGCATTTTGTTGGCTTACTGAGGAACACTGAATTGTGGCGGATGGTAGTTACATCCCCACTCTGTGGGGGGATTGTAGGCAAGGGCATCACATCTTCATCCTTCCATCACATACTTTCATCCAAGTGCTCTGAAGTGCAGTGCCTTCAGGATTCGCTAAGTTCTTCAGGGTACCATGCCTCTTCTGTCTTTGAAGCTGCTTGAGATATCCTGTCCGGCAAATAAGACAGATTTCGGATGTCAGTAATTGGAATATATTGTTCTTGGCCCACAGGGAGTCTGACACAACAGCTCTACCTTAAATACTGCCATCAGCCCACAAAAGCCAGCAAAATCCCACAGACCAAGTGATAACAACTGTTTCACTTTCTTAAATCTCCCGGTAATCTGAGGGATGAATGAGCTTCATAGCTGAGAAGTGCTCTTAAGTGCCGTTGACTGGGTTTGTTTTTAATACCCATATTTATTATAATCTTCCTTTTTTTTAAAAAAAGAAAGCCTTTTCACAAGATCTGCCAAAGAACATAAAGATTTGTCCTAATGGATCAGAGAACTTATCCTTGTAAATCCAGTACCCTATATCTGCCAGTGATGACTTGGCTGAGTTTGGGAATCAGCTTGTATAGTACAGCTGAATGCAGGTGTGGCTTTACTAGAGAGCTAAAAGCCTCCGTCCTTCCAGTCTCCTGTTATATTGACTATGGTGACCTGGTCTTAGAATCCCCTTATTGATGTTGTCAGGGCTGCAGAGCCTTTGTTTGGGAAAGGCTCAGAGGGAGCAAATAGTCTACAGAGAAGCATGGAAGCAGCTTTGTACTGAAAAACTGTCCTCTGGCCAGGTAATCAGGACTGATCCTTCCTCTCGGGATTTTGATGGTGTTTTTTTTGTACCATGGGTTGAGTTGTGTTGGAGGTTGGAGTGGTGGGAAAGAGAAAAACAGAATCTGAAATGCAGTGTGTGGCTCACAACCATGCATAGCAGCTGCCAAAAATAATAGGATGGGTTTTGTTCTCTGGGTAATCTGCAGTGAAAACAGAGATTGACCAAGAACTTCATCAGTAATCAAAGGCTTTGAGCTCTATTACTTGTGTGCGTTGGTGTCACAAATGCTTCCTCCACTTTCCAGAAATGAAGCCACAGCAAGTAAAAGGTGATGTCACTTATAAGCTGAAGTGACAATGTCATGCTACTATTCCTAAGGTTGCAGAAAGCCTGAAAGGCATTTCTGCACAAGGATTATTTAGACATTTGGGTGTTTTTCCCTTGCATGTTACAGAGCTATACCATTATGGAGAACAGATTCCTGTTGCAGTGTGAGACTATCTAAATCCATCTGTCCTGGGGCAGTGAGAGCTATGCAAGCCAGCAGTGTTGTTCTGAGGGAAGAAATCCAGCCGCTATCTGCTGTGAATAGGTCATGTAACCTTGGGCCAGTTGTGCTCCATTTTCCTTTTCACCTTGTCAGGCTTTAACCATGTTCCACAAGACAGTTTGCCTATTGAAGGAAGGAGCTCAGCCTTCCATTGTGGGGAGATGAGAGAGAAGAGGAAATGTTGGAAATCCTCATGTTTTGAATAGGAAAAAATATCCCAGTTGTGATCTACTGTTGCATGCACAGGTCAGGGAAGGATTACCCTGCGGCTGAGGAAGAGGATTGTATCAAGGGACAAGTTCTGCTCCCAGCTCAGCCACAGACTTCCTTTTGGACCCTAACACTTAATTCTTTGTGACTTTGTTTACTCACCTGTCTGATGGGAATAATACTGCCTACATCAGAGGCAAGTTGTGCTACTCTGTGTTGATGCACGTGGTGTTAGTTAGGAGCATTAGAATGCTTTGTGATCCATGGATTTAACAAAAAAGTGCAGTGTAAATGGTCAGGGCTGTTGCTCGACAGTTGAGTTCTAGACACTGTCACAAATCAAAATATCTCCTTTTATTTCTCACTGCAGTGGGTTACAAAGCATCCAGTGGGCATACGGGTACACTTCAGAACACAAGTGCAAGTTTTGGACAGCCCAACTAAAATCTAGTTTCGTTTTTAAGCTTTACATTTGTTCTGGTTTCCAAAGCTATTTTTCATGTTACTTTTCTGTTTACTGGCAAGAGGCTCCTTTGAGTTTGTTAGTGTTAGACTTCCACTATCCAGTACCATTTGCTTCCATGTTTGGTATTTCAAGTTTTACATTACATCTCCCTTGGCTTTAGAGAACTAAATTAATCCTGTGCTCATTAATCAGCTGAAATTTGGAAGGAGCTTAAGATCTTTTTTTTCTTTAGAGTCTTATTGTGTTACAGGCTTCACTAACCCACTGAAAAATCCTGTAAGGAACACACCAAAGAAGGTGCAAGCCTCATTTCACTGATCTCAAGCTGTCTGTCACTCAAGGTCAGCTACAGACTATGGTTTTATTGAGGAGACTTCCTATTGTCTAAAAGGTATAAAGTCTATTTAGTGTATAGAGGTATATTGAAAGACACTTTAGAATAGGTTGGCTGAGGTCACTAGGAAGGCTGTAGCTTCCAGAAGAGCCACAGTTTGAACAGCTTCACAGGCTTGTGGTGGAGAGCAAGCCCCTTGCCCCAGGTAACAGCAGAGTAGCTCCGTAAGGTAAGCTCTTCTTCCAGCCATGTCTTAAGAACAGCAAGTGCTTTGCTGTGTGTGATGAGAACACTGAGACACCCGGTAAGCAAGTCAGGGCCTCCGTATAGTGACTGCTCCTGAGCCTGTGGTGGTTTGACAGTCCCGGAGCTGGAGAGACAGAGTCATGGTCCAGCTGAGGTTGCCTTGAGCCACAGTGAATCCAGCAGTCCTGAGAAAGCAGGCTGAGGCAAGTCATATGATTCCCCACTAGTGTGTTGGAGAAGAGTTGGGAAGGGAATGACTGCTAGGGAAGCCAAGGGTGCTATAGTCTCCCTTTCTACTGGAATGTGGCCACAGCAGCAGGCATCCCCTATTCACCACTAGCAACACCCTCAGTTCAAAACTCTCAAGCCAAGGGGCTCACATCCTACTGTAAGTTGCCTTTTATTTAGGCAAGAAAGGGACTTAAATATGCTGAGCGTGTTGGGGAAAAGACAGTTCACTACAGGTTTGTATAAAGAAACTCAGGACCGAGGATCAAGTCCCTATCTCATCCCATTTTCCCTCTCAGAAGAATGCTGTAGAAAAAGGAGTTGATACTCAGATTAAGAGGCAGCCTTGTACTCCAAGAGTAGGACAAGTATAGCAGCCATGTCACTTAGGCAGGGAAAGCCCTGACCATTGCTCTTTGTTGCACGTTATAGCCAGCTGCTTGTTTGCTACAGAAAAAGAAATATCCCAATTCCATTTGCTTTGAGCTCAAGACAAGCAGCAGCCTTGGCAAGCTTCATCTGCTATGGATTTCCCCCCACCTTTCATCTACAAAGCTTAATCTTAAAGCCCAGTCGGAAGGAGCTTTGTATCTTGCTTTTGAGCCTAATAGGATTAAATGTAGGACAAGGAAGAAGGAGCTAAAGGGAGAGCTCCACAGTCACTTCTTACAGCTGCTTCCTCCATGTCCTTGAGAACATGAGAACTTCAGAGCTCAGAAGAAAAGTCTTAGTTCTTGCCTTAGTTTTTTTTGCTATGGCTCTATAGACTCTTGTTGGCTCATTTATATACCTAATCCAGTTTAGGACTCAAGAAAGCTCTTCCCTCCCCCGTACTATTTTAGGAGCAGTAAGGCTAATTTCCTCTCATTACCACTCCATGCCTGCTCCCTGTTATTTCCCTTCTTTTATCAGATGTTTTCCTGGTTCTGAAATCAGTATTTCTGGGTTAATGTGTTGTCCTATCCCTATTTCTTTTGTTAGCTTTGTGGTCTGTAAGCAGGGCTCACAATGCCTTCCACTTCAGCAGACGCAGGGGTCCTTTGCTGGCCCTCACCAGGATGTTGCTGGAATTTCATACCATTGTTATCTGTTGCCCATGCAGAATTAGTCAAAACTACTTGTGCTGGCCTTGTATATAAGAGACACTTCCTCAGGAGAGGAGACAGGAAAATGGGGGAGGGTGGTGAGAGGGAGCAGGGATCCATCCCTGTGGAGCATGCGTCTGGATGCGGAGGAAAAGAGATGGACGGAGAGGGGAGGCATAGTTTATTGTGCTAAAGGGAAACAGAGAGGACATTCTGCTGGTGCTTATTGACACAAGCCTCGCAGTGACTCCAGGCTTCCCCGCCAGCTGTGAGTGATGGGCAGAACAGGCCACTGCCTTGTTCGGTGGGATCTTGTGCAGACAGACTTCCTGTGGATGGATGGATCCTCCTTGGGAAGTTGGCAAGAGGACAGAAATACAGGATCCTTTGGCTGATAATCTGCCTTCAGAGTACATGCATTACCCTAACTGTCACATCAGGGGCATCTTCCCCAAGGAGCCATGTTTGAATTCTTCTCAAAGCCAGCTGTTCCTGTGCCCAGAATTAGGAGTTATTTCTGTCTGGGTTGACCACATGGGATACATCCAGCCTCAAGCTCATATCCATGACCAGTGTCCCCAGTGTCCCCAGTGTCCAGGCTGGACACTCCTCTTGGCTAATGCTGTTCCTGACAGTAGTGGGTTTCCAAGCAGATCAGATAAGGCACAAGGCAACAGTGGATCACCCACAATGTGCTGTCTTGATCTGTGAGCTGGTCCTGTGCAGGCTGCCCATGAGGGCTGAGCCTGTTCATGGACCTGAACCTGAGCCATGGGTGCAGCACATCCTCAGTGCATGCTGTGCCTTGGAAATCCACTCAGAGTGCTGTTGTTCATTTAATTGTAATTTAGGTAAGGATTTGTATTTTTATTTTCAGAAGAGCCCCCAGAAGAACCCTGTGTGTCCTGGCAATTTGTCTTTCCCATTGTGAACAATAAACATGCTGTTACAGATTGAGGAGGAAGTATGAAAACCTTACTGTGGTTGACTAACTCAGAGGAATCAACCAGTACAGGAGTCAGCTCTTGAGTTATTGTAGGAGTTTGTTTCCCTTGAGTAAATGGCTCCTGATGAATGGTTGGAAGACCAAAACGAACTGGTTTGTCTGTAGAGGCCTGTGTACACATATCTTGACAGGAATAAGGGAAAAGAGGGAGCATTTATCTATGGATGAGCAGGCATAAAATATGTAGTGAGTCAGAGAAATATGGTGAGTTAAGGAAAACAAGATAAAGGGGAAAAACATAGGAGAAAGCACTTGCTGTGTCACTGGTGTTGAGGAGTGTATTAATTAGCCAGTGCTAAGAGGAAGTGATGGGGATGCATATGAATGAGATGTGGATGAGCTGGAACTTAAGGAAGTTTTGTCATTAAGTCGTCTTTTGCTGTTAGGTACTCTTTTGGTTGGGCAGGGATATTCGGAGGTGTGAGGAGCTGTATTTACCAGTCTTTATGTGTGGGAAGGTTTTTGCATTCAGCTGAAAGGGCCATTAATCAACAAGTCCAATCTCTTGTTTATCACAGGTCATTGAGAATGGCAGCTCATTATTCCAATGGAGAAACCTGTAATGGTTGGGTGGCCCAAGCATATGTTCCAGAGAGTTGGCAAATCTTGATTTTAAAGAGGTGAAAGGATGAGCCACCGTTTATCTTGGGAACTGAATGGTTACTTGCACTCTCCTTGTCACGTTTGCACCTACAGTGCTTGTCCATATTTTGCAGGCATTAGAAGCTATGGGATAGCTCCTAAAGGGAACCTAAGGCTTGCAAAGGTGTATTGCGAGCTGCTGTTGGCATGGAGAATTTCTCTGAAGGTGGAAAAATACAAGCAGTTGGCTTTGAAGGAGAAATGTTCCTTTGCTAGAGGTAAACTCGAGTGCTGCCATCCCTGTGAACTTCAGCTGTGTGAATTAGGACCAATAAATACATTGCTCTGCCAAGGTCTGGGCTAATTAGGGGAATGAGCAATGTTGTTAGCTGACCTAGAGGGAACACAAGTCTCTTTAGAGTAGCAGAGTGCTATAGGTATTTGAGGTCCAGGGTAACTGAGGTTTTCCTGTAACCAACTTGGAGCTCATGAGTGTGCTAAAACGTCACCCTGAAGCCACAGACATGTGGAGAAAACCCCATTGTATCCCAGCTGTGGTCAGACAGGACAGTCGGTGGAATACAAGGCAAATACTGTGCGCAGCAGAAGAAAACCAACGTGTTTTCTGGCAGTTCGAAACCAAGACCAGGGTGTTTGTTTACGGAGAGAGCCGTTTGCAAACAGGGAAAGGCTGCCAGTGATACGAGAAGCTTTCTGATGCATGGCAGGTGCTCCTCAGATCTGCGCGAAGAAAGCAGCTCAGAAAGACATGTTTTTCTGAGCACTGTGAACCTACAGCAGACAAACAAGTTTCTAGGTCTGTAGCGAGTAGCAGAGAAACAGTATTGCACTGGAATAAGTCAAAGCTGTGAGCCCCACGATGTGGGGTGTTTACCTGGGGTTGTGCAGTGAGAACATGTGTGGAGGGAGTTGTCTAATGGGCACAGGCCTTATCTCGAGCCAAAAATGAAGCTGCAAAGCAAGGATGTTTAGAAGAGTTTCTCTGGGTGTGAGCATCAGGGTCATGACTCTTCCAGTTCATTAAATCCTACACACCAAACAAATTTTGGCTGGTTGCAGGTGCTCGTGCTGTGCTGCTTCACAACAAGACCTTTTCCTTGCACAGGGAATATCAGCATTCCTAAATAACTTTCCCGATAAGAGCAGGAAATCAACATTATGCGGAGGAGGTGGAAGATGCAATGAAATGAACATTTCGGGAGGTTTTTTGAGTTAGAAAAGTTGCATTCAGTGTGTTCAACCAAAGTTGTATTTGACAGAGTAACGTTATTCTTAATTGGACAACAGTTCCTAATGAACCATGCCATCCTGCTGGGTCTAGTGGATATGGGAGTGTTTTACTTCCAGTGCCTTGTATAGGAAGAGAAATTAAAAAGGAAATAAAAGGCAATTTGGAAATTCATGTTTTTCCTGTTTGCTTATACTAGGTGAGAATTTGACTCAGCCAGCAGCTCACCATTTTATGGGGGATTTAGGACTGAGTCTTGGGGTATGGGACATATTTGAATTGAGGCCACTTGTGGCCTAAACCTCGAATCCAGTAGTGCTTTGCAGCTGCAGATAAGGGTGAGGTCATACGTCAGATTGTGGTCTCCACAATACATCATTAGCAGGATAATCACGTCTGCAAGAAGGACTGTTAGCATCATGCATTATTGAATGAGATCAGGTACTTGTGTTCCTGAAATAAGTCCAGGAGTGTGTAATTTGCCTGCTTATTAGTTTCCAGAGTGAAGCTGCCAAGAGACCATTACCAGGAGTTATGTGAATTGACAGGGAAGACTCAGAGGACAGTTTGAACCCTGTGATGGATAGACATAGATTTTGCAGTCAGGGGTCTATCACTCTAGCTAAAAAAATGATGGTCTACAGACATGCCAATTCTAGTGTATTTGCTGTATCTTTTTCTTTCCTTAGTTGTCTGATTTCCAAATGCAACTATCTCTGTTACTGACATTAAGGAGTAAATCCAACTGGTTTAATTGGATGCTGTTCACTTAAGACAAGAAATTTTGGTCCTGAGAGCATGTCGTGTTTTAACATTTCCACTCAGCTATTTGGCATCACTGGGGTATGTCTAGATAGATGCAGGCAAACTCACTTTGTCAGTGTGCTCAACAGATGCAGGCTCTTCTGCCTGCATTCATCCTGACCAGACATTGTATAGGCATATGAACTCCAGTGTAAGCTTGAGCTTGAGACATGTGTGAGGCACGCGTACCATGTGTGGTGGCTTTCAGCACAGTACACACAGCAATATACTCACAGCCAGCGTTTGTTCTGGAGCTGGCTCATCTCTAGCCAATTTGGAGCATAAAGGAAGTGCAAGACCACATCTTCTGGCAGATGACATCTAGACATACACCGAGACAATTGTATTTCACAGATGTGACACTGCAGTCTGACAAGTAGGGTTTGGGATTTATTCTTTATATTGGACATACAAAGGATAGCAGACCAGAGCAGGGAGACTGAAAATTGGGGGCCCAACTAGGCAGTTGGAGCAGAACGTACCAGTGGTACTGGCTGTTTCAGCTGTAATGGACAAGTTGAATCCTAAAAGGATTAAAAAGAGAAGTCCTGAATTTTCTGTTTTTCAGGGTCATTCCCAGCATTTCTTTCAATCTGGGACTTCTGAGGCATCCTAAAGGGAACACTTGAGAATGGCTAGACTCCTTTCAGGAGTATTGTTCTAAAGTCCATTCTATGGGTCTTGAATGAGTGTCTAGAGCCACACAAGTTCATTAGTTTTATAATCCATTAAGAGTGCTCTGATCAAGCCTTCCTCATAACTTGGGATTTAAGCTCATAGCTTCTTCTTGAGCTGTAGCAGAGTGTTTGGAAAGACTGCAGCCTTGATTTGAAAGACTTTTCTAGAAGGAGGATGTGCCCTGGTTCTAGGGACAGCAGTGGTGCCTTTGATCTCTACTTCCTTCTCCTGGCAAGCTGCAGTTGTGACATTTGGTGTCTCACCACAGTCTCAAACCATAGGTTTTTGGGAGCTACTTTGTGGCTGGGGGGGAGGGGTGGCATATGGAACAAATGTTCTGCATTCAATTGCTCCCCTGGGCTTCAGTGCAGGCTCAGCGCACTCACAGCTCTAGACAAAGAAACAGGGTATTTCTGAAGTTTGGGATTTGAAGAAAACCATTCAGAGTCATTTTTCCCACTCTAATATACAAGAATTCTTGAAACAAGAACAAGTTCCTGTCTCTGCCACTTACCCAGAGCTTTAGGGATGCAATCAACCCCGCAGTCATCCCCTCGCCAGAAATAAAAATATCCATGGTGGGGTTTTATTTCCTTCTTCTGGAGACCTGGGATAAGCAACGCATGATTTGGTGCTGCTGACATCTGGCAGCATCGTTCCTATTTACTGTAAACACGAGTCATCACCCGTGGAGTGTTTTATTGCTTGTGGTTTCCATCTTGTTGTATGCAGCAATTACGCACATGGCACAGTCTTTCCATGTCAATAAAAACGTTTTATTCTCAGCAAGAAACATAAGAATAAACCCAGCAATTCTTATGGGCTACTGTGCTGAGTTAAATAGGATGTGATGGGGAGGAGCGCTGCAGGCGGCTCGTCGTGATAGGCAGGGTGGCTTTCTCCTATGGGGTCAGTCGATGGGACTCATGGACTCAGAGCACAGTGGAGAGAAAGTTGATGCAAGCAATCACTTCTCCAGCCTGCTGCTGAGAAAAGGCCTCACAGCTTTTGTTTGCTTTGTTGGCAAAATGTTGTGCAGCAGGACGCCTTGCGAGGGCTGCTGGAGACTTTTCTTCATGCTCATTTCTGTTTCTGTCTTTATACAGATCTTTTTTTTTTTCCTGGTTATCCAGGAGTTTAGAGGTATTTTCAGTAAAGGATTCATGAGCGGATCTTCAAAGGGGACCACAACCAGGGGAAAATCAGAAGCATGAGTGGAAAAGTAGTGTTTTAAATTAGTATGAAAGCTTGGGGGAAGTCACTTAGGCCCAAATGCACAAGTTGATTTAAGTCTCTTATTCCTGCATAGGTGCTCTGCTTTCCCTTTGGAGTTAAACATCTAAAGGCCTGTATGATAAAGCACTTCCCACTTCAGTCTTCCCTTGACTTATTGGGAAACCGAGTACAACATTTGGTGGGAGCATGAGGGCATTTGTCTGGTGCTCCAGACAGTGGGGCTAGTCTTAGCAAGTCATCCAGCATCATTCTATGGTCGCTGGGGAGGGACAGGCACTTCTGGTGGGCGATTCATCTCCGCAGAAGATAGGTGTCTGAGATATGTGGGATGAATCACTCCATGGAAGTGCCAGCTTCTCTCTACTACCTGCCAGTGGAGCCCAGCCAAGGAGTTTAGACTAGGCGCCTGAGTTTTAGGCAGCTAATGCTATGGGTGGTGAATTTCACCCCCAGGAACTTTGGATGGAGTTTGTCTGAAAATGACAGTTGTGCAAGCAATAATAAACAGTCTGTAGTTCCACGTCTGGAATCTCCTTATAAATAGGGGCATGCAAATCAATTAGATAAAAATCTGAACATTTCTGAATCTCTTGCCCAAACTTGAACAGAATTTTCTCTTGGTTTTGATGAAAATCCCCTTCACTCTTCAAATATATCTATCTCTTGTTCTGCTCACAAGCAACCTTATCCTTGATTAACACAGGGATGAAGATGCAGGAGTGCTGGGTTGCTCTCAGAGTGTTTCATCTACTGGGCATCCCTGACTTGGCTGGGATGGGAAGAGCTGGTGTTGGGAACCTTCTGGGAAGAACCCAAAGATCACACCATGGCTTGATTCCTGGCTCAGTGCTGCCGATCGAAGTGCTTCAGATAAGCTAAGATGTAGATAAGCAGCCCAACTCGTGAGTGCTTATCCAAACCAAACCTTTCAACATCCATCCATCTTGACTATACATGACTTTGCCCCTAGCAATGGAGATTACACCCACTTTTTTCTTCTCCACTTCCAGCGAAGGAGCAAGAACCTACTTGAAGACAAGGAAAACACCTTAGGCTTTTAGGTTCCCACACCTTTCTGCCTTTTTTTTTTTTCCATAAAGGTGTGTGATTATGTATTAATTTCTCGTTGTAGTCACTACCTGGGAAACCACAAATTCAGGTAAGGGTGCTAAGCAGCTCACTGTGAAGGCATCTGCTCCCTAGCTCCACTAGAATGGGTGAGTAGGCCAGGGCATGTGGGTCTCACTTTCATCAGCATCAGTTAACAGTTACTTTTGGATATAAGACTGTAGGCTCACGATACCTGCCCTTGTATGATGTGCATTGATTCTGTTTGCTGCTTGCAAAGGGGAGGATTTAATTAATTAATCTTCCCTTCTGGCCTTCAATGTTTTGTTGCTCTTGGGGTTTTTTCTCCTCTTTCTCTTGAACCCCTGTAGATAAGAGAAGTGACCCTATAATTTGCTCCCTTTGGTGTCATATAAATGCTCAGGTGCCTTGTGGCTGTGTCTCACTCGTACACTCAAGGTAAAACCAGTATTTGACTGAGGGTCAGGAAGAATTTCTCCCTAAGTTAGACTGACACAAACCGTTCTTTTCCTTCTGTCTTTGTGTGTTTCCTAAGTAGCATGGGGTATAGGCCACTTTCTCTGACCACTAGGCATTATCGCCTAACAAATTACCTGTTCTAGCAGCAAGTTAGGGTTTCTTCGTTTTGCCTGTAGTGCATTGTATTTTTTTGTGGCTTTTGGTTTTTCAAATTAAAGATTTTAAGTTGTTACAGATTATGTGGAAGTGTTTTGTGGCTTGTGGTGTGGAGAGTTATGTGGAGTCAAGTTTGGTGGACCTATCTGAATAAATGTTGTTATACGTCGTCTGCGAAGGGCTGCATGTGATGAACCAGGAGATTCTGGTGTTTGAGCCTAGGGATTCTTTGGTTCTTCATTCATTTGGGTTCATACAAGTAAATGTTACTGCACTTTCTTTCAAAAACTGCGTTAATCTTTATATTTATGAGGAATTCAGACTGTCCAGAGGTGCTAACTCACCAGGCAGCTTTAGACATCCGTGTTCTCTCATTCGTTATTCATAGATTGAGCAACTCACTGGCAACGGTATAAGAAGCTTCAGTTCTTACCTCGAAGGTCACCTCTGAAAAGAAGCCTTTCTTTCCCCATGTATCTCTCCCCTTTACGTTTTCGTTAGGGAGGACTGGGCCAAGAACACAATTTTCGTCACAGAAAACTTAAATAAAAATAGTTATACACGTAGGAAAAGATAGTCTTATTTATTAAGAAGTAAAATATATCTGTTGGATGAGTTCTACGTACACATACGGTAAATGCTTCTTTCCCCTTTTCCTTTACAATAAGTGCTCTGCGTTCAGTCCCATTTTTTGATGGATTGGACAATCCTGATGCAAACAATTAATTTTAATCCCATGAAATGTTAATTTTTTATGAAATTCTCACTTTTCATCAACCACAGAATCGCAGAATTGTTTATGTTCAAAAACACCTTTAAGACCATTGTGTTCAAATGTTAACCTGGCACTGCCAAGTCCATCACTAAACCACGTCCCCAGGCACTACACCTACATGTCTTTTAAATACCTCAAGGGATGGTGACGCCACCACTTCCGTGGGCAGCCTGTTCCAGTGCTTGACAGCCCTTTTGGTGAAGACACTTTTCCTGCTATCCCTACTCTAAGACTCCAGGCATGGATGCTAATTGGTATAAATTGCGGCATGAATGTGTATGCACAGCAGCTTACTTCCTGGAATCCTTTAGATGGGCAGCAGATGGAAAAACCTTCAAGCACTAGTGACGTGACCTGCATTTGACCCTAGTATCTAGAACCTGTGTGTCCATATACTATGAGTTATTAGAATTTGCCTGTATTTACTTTTAAAATACAGAACCAGTGTTCTGAGTAAATGAAGCCTCTCACTGGTAGAATGTGCTGAAATGCATGTGAAAGTTTGAATCCTGGGCATACAGTTTAAAACTCCTAAGTGCAATTACATGTTTTATTTTGCTTTTCCTCAGAAACAAGATGAGCCGCACTCAGAGGGGTTGAAGAGGCAAGGTACAAAGAACATTTACAATGACAGTAAATAGATAAAACATGGCTTGTTTTCTCCTAGTCATGGCTGGATTGGAGGAGCCCTCTGTAGGTCTCCAATCCAACTTCTTGCTCAAAGCAGGGATAACTTCAAAGTCAGGTCTGGTTGCTCAGATCTTGGTCTAGTTGAGGTTTGGATTTGACAAGGATCTCTCTGGATGCCTGTGCCAGTGCTGGGCTGCTCTCCCTGTAAATGCATTTGTTTCCTGATGCCCAGTTGCAACCAGCCTTGTGCTGTATGTGTCCTTTAGTCATTTTTTCCAGGCACCTCTGTAAAGAGCTCAATTCCATCTTCTCTATAAGCCCTTTCTAGGCAGTGGTTTGCTCTCTCCCTTTACCTTTGCTTCTGGATACTCAACTAAGAAATATTGTGAAAAATCTCACTGAAGTACCTTGTATTGGTTAAAAAATAAAAGGAAAAATGTCAACAAAAAAAAACCCAGAAACTAAACACAATTTATTAAACAGCACTGGCAGGTTTATCAGTGATTTCCAGCGGAGCAGAGTTAGCCCAATAGTAACTCCTTTCATGAGTCCATTCCTTCATGTTTTTAGTGCACTTTCCAAACCCCAAAGAAGTTAAACGCTCCCTAATGCTCATCCTAACTAAACAGAAGTTCCACCTCTCTAAGCTGTGACCTCTAAGGGCAATATTTGTGAACAAAACTGCCTGACCAAAGATGCTAGGTGTTGGTAAACGTTAGTGGTGAGTTGGGTGTTCAGACATTGGCCACATCTCTCTCTTAGACAGTTTTGGTTTCAGGAAACTTGCTCAAGTTGCTGTCTTACAAATGTCAACAAAATGAGAGCATTTGGAAATCAACCTCCCCCTTCTTCTGGGGACAAACTTGCAGAAACCGAGCACACACGTGGGTCTCTGTATGGAAAGTATGTGTGGCACTCCAGCCCTTGTGAGATTGCTTCAGCAAGTGGAACCTAACCAGCCCAGCCAGACACTTCCATACGTGTGGGAGGTTGGTGGGTGGGGATGTTTACCTGCTTGGCATGTGATACTGAAGTATGTCTGTGTTTTCATGTGTGTGTCTTCCCTGTGCAGACATCCCTTCTGCCCTGAGTGCTCAGGAGTGGTTCCTCTGCTGGTGTATGTGCCTGCAAGCCCCAAGGAAATATCTGGGAACTTGACCTAATATTTTCCATTGTCTTTCCATGGGGTAAGAGCAGCTCTTTCTGAGGTATAAAATTATGAGCATTGAGGAGTGCTTAGGTACTTAGAAAGGCTGAAAACGACCTCCTCCAGTGCAGCTGGATGGTGGTCATAAGGATCTATTTTTACCTTACTTGCATTTGCACAGAGGCATCCATGCACGACTTTCTGTTGTTCCTGGAGTCTTTCAAGCATATGGTAAATAGAGTTTCAATGAGTTGGAACCTATTGCTTCAGGAAATGTTGTTGCAAATTATATTTCCAGTGCAGAGCATTGAGGGTTTTTCATGACACCCCCAACGCATGCTCTGAAATCCAAGTGGTCTCCAGAAGAGAGTGGCCAAAAGGTTTAGAGGCAATGAGAAATCTGTAAGGCCTGAAGAGAAACTGGTATAAACATCACATAAACATATCAGAGTATAGAACAGCAGGGGCTGTTACTCAGAATGCAGTGAAGCTGTGTTTCTCTAACTAGATTAATTTATATCTTGTGGTATATAAAGAAATCAAAATTACTTAGGTTGCAATAAGCCATGTTTTTCTGACTAAATAGACTGGTTCATGCTTTGTGGCTGGGACTGTTGGTTTATTTTCAGTCCAGCTTGCCACGCTGGATTTCTGATGTCTGTGTTGTTTAGTGATAATCTTCATCTATAGCTGTGTTTGGGGCACCTCCTTTTTTTAGCTAGCTCTTTTCCTAAGATGCCTATAAACAGAAGTTTCCCATAAACACCTATGGGCAAAGAGTATTTTTCTTTAGTGATCACACGTCATCCATTACAGCTGTTCTCCATCTCTCTTGAACCTTGGTTTCACAGAAGCCTTTCTATTATGTAGGAAATCCCTCAAACTTTTCCCTCCACATCAAGTGTTCTCATCCATTTTTTTTTCCTGGAATATCTGTATCTGTTTCGAGAATCTCTTTCACACAGTACACCCTGCATGATGTCAAGGTCTCATCCAGTTTTCCTCCCAGATTACTCTCCCTCACTTTACCAATGTATATGGGCATAGATCCAAAGGTTCTAGTGTGTTTTGCATTATGCCAAATGGCAGATCTCATTTAGTGAGTTGAAAAAGCAAGAAATTGATCTGAAAGCCAAGCACAGCAAACTGCCATAGGTAGCACTAACATGATGGAAAAGAGGGATCGATTTGTTGCATATGGAAGATGAGCAGGGAGCTTTAACAAAAAGAGTGTCTTATTTCATGAAAACCCTTTAAATTCACAGTTTAGTTTTGAAGGAGATGAGATCAAGGCATCAAACTTTGATTTACAATTTTTGGGGAAAAAGATACATCTCCCCTTTTTTGTAAACTAAAGCATCCATTGGCTTTTGTGGCGTCACATTTGTGACCTGGGTTTGGAGAAAGGCAGTCAGTAGACTTGGAGAACTATAGTTTTGATTCAGATCATACTCTCACTCAATTGAGCACTATAGAAATCCTCACTTTTTGCTCTGAAGCTGCTGATAGTTCCTGTGGCAGTATACTGGACACAGAGGCACCACTGTTGTGGTACTGTCTGTCAGTTCCTGTGTTTCCGCAGGGTAGAAAGAACTCCACAGTCCTCTCATAGCAGAGTATGCGGACTCAGAAACAATTGCCTTCTGGCAAATTGTGGTGCCTCCAAATTGTTCTTTGCAGCTTGCTGAAATGCTGTCTTGTGGGAGTCAGCTTCATATAGACAAGGTATGCATTGCACATTAGTATCTCTTGAACACAGTAAGATGTGTTCAACGTCATCATTAGTCAAAATCATGAAACTCAGGAAAGTGGGGACTCAGATGGTACCCAAAATGAAGAACAAGTAGAGTAAATGTGGCACAGCAAGCTATCTATGTGTGGATGAAATAATTAAAACAGAAGAATATATCCACCTTGAAAGCCTGCTAGAGTCAAATCAAAAGCAGATGGAAGGCATTTAGAAGAAATTCAGGCTGACTGAATTGCATTCAGGCAGATAAAAGACTTTGCTAAAGAATATATCTTCCACTTAATGCAGAGAGGAAGTCCTACAACTCATGTGAGCTTCAAGTGATGACATATGGTTCAAGTATCATGGTCCTCTTCTGAGAAAACAGCACAAAGGCTTGTCACCACCCCGGTGAAACATCCAGAAGGCTGCAGCAGGGATGAGCTTGCTCTCTTCAAGCAGAAAGCAGAGCCAAGCACTCTGATGACAACAGATGAACGGATCTGATGTGGTTTCTCTAAGGAAAACAGCTTGTAATTAGAGACCTTGAACCCCTTACCCATAAGGGATTTGTCCTTTTATTGTACAGATAATGGGGCAGGTATTTCAACTCACTGAAATCTATCTGTCGTCTCCACATCTCATGAAGGAAGAGCTGGCTGTGGATGTCTTCAGATTCCTGTTTCTTGGTGTGAAACTGCTTTCTTCATAAGCACATGCTGCAAAATAAAGGACATCTGTGACAAAATATCCTTTCTATTCATTGCTTTTGTGAGGCTTTAAAAAGCAATGTAATGTCCTCTTGATATAGTTGAAGATAACCTCTTCTAAGTGTGTGAACCCCTCTGGGGTTCACTGTGATAACCAGCGAGTCTCTTTGTTAAACCAGCAAAGTTTGTGACACTTGCAAGATGCTTTTGGATAGCCACATGTGTATTTGAAGTGACACCTGCTGGTGTTGAAATTCAAGCCAAAATGTGACAATCATCTCATCCCTGTGCACAACGTGAGTCACAGGATGTGCCCCCCGAAAAATCTCATTTTCAAAGGTAAAATGAACCCCCAAACTGCCTGTTAAGCCTCCCCCCCCATTATTCCTGGCCCTAATTGCTAAGGAAGAAACTGTAAGTTCACATGAAGCAGTTGAGGGTGTGTGTTAGTCACCTGAACAGGGAAATTAATTAAAATCAAATGATTCGTTATAAATTATTCTCCCAAATACATTCATAATGATGTGAGAAATATTCCAAATGCTATTAGAAAAGCACTCCCTCCGCCCATAGTATTTCTGGCACCTCTAGAAACGGCAAGTGCTGGAACTCCCACGTGAGGGATGTTTCCTGTGAGCTGTACTGCCAGATTGTACCTGTATTTTTGGATAAGTACTTGAACGTTTGCCTGCTTATGGAAAAAGAGCCTGAAGCCTGAACTTTCCTGAGGGTAGCCATTACCAGGTGGATCCCCACATTTCTGTGCTGGGGCCAACCACAAGTAGTTAATAGGAAGAAATGCAATGCCTAGAAAAGGGGAAATGTGAGCTAAGGCTCAGGATGGGGCCCCGGAGAACCACAATGGGATGGTTGCAACACTTCTTGACTCTTGGAGATCAGAGGAGTACTTCCATTGATTTGACTGCTGCCTTTTTTAAAGGGCAGTGGCTTCTTCCTTTCCCATTGGGCTTTTGGCTGCACAATGCAGCCCATGACATCAAGTCCTTCTACTTGCTCACTGTAGAAAACAAAATGCATCTCTTTCTCCCCCCGGAAAACCCAACCCACCATGCACCCCCCACCCTGGTAGGGTCTCCTAAGGTGCTCTGCATTAGTGTGTGTGTGCCTGTCTGTCTGTTACACATGTGTTTAATTCACGTATTTTCTACTGGAAGGGATGTGAAAGTGTGAGTTTAGAATTTGAAACAGAACATTTGAGGTTATAAAAATTTAGCTTGGCTCAGAAAGGCTGTGTGTAAGCAGAGACATAATTGACTTCTGCTGCCTCTGATGGGTCTCTGCCAGTCATTCAGATCAACGGGCTGACATATAATCTCTGCATTAGGGTGGTTGCACCAACAGTTCCACAAACTGAGCATTTATTTTAAGCATCCCAAGGGGATCCTGGAGGACCACTTCTGACATCTGTAGCCTCTCTTTACAGATTGTGAGAAAGACATTTATCTGCTTTGCCTTCATAATTTTGTTGCCGCTGTTTCATTTGCAGCCACTGCCTTGCCTTGCCCCTTTTCCCTTTTGCTCTTGTGTCTTGCAATTTCCTTTCTCAAACTGCTACATGAACAGTGATAGAAGTTCCTGAAGAGCAAGTTTACCAAGTGCTATAGAAGGAGAGGTTCACAGTGCTGCTGGAGGTGAAAAGCAGTGCCTGGTAACTTCACATCGACTTAAGCAACAAAAAGGAATTCAACAGAGAAGCCTGTGAGTAATCTCTGTTGAATTCATATGGGAAGTTTTCTAATACCCCAGAACTTTTTAATAGAGTCCTTTTCTGCTTAAGGTGGTCTTCATGTCCTCAAGCTCCGCAGATCTTCAGGTCCTGCACTAGTACAGTTAAACTCCTGATTCCCTCCCTGCAGGAAGAGTGTAAAAAGTAGCTTCAAGCCAGGCTCAAGGTCTGGGCTAGGCTGTGTATCTGGAGAGGAATCCCTCCAAGTTTACTGAAGCACTTTTGCCATTGACTGAAACACAGCGTTATTGAAAAACAATGGTCACCAAAATACTGAAGGGGAAGTTTTATTCTCTTCATTTATTTAAGACCAGGGGTTTGGCTGGGAATTGTTTATTGAAATATTAAAGGAAAGTCTGTCTGGACTTATTTCTGTAGTATCTGAACTCTTCCCAAGTTCTTGAGGGTGGGGTTGGAAACTTGGTCTTCTCAGGCCCTTTCTAATTTCACACCCTAAAAGTGGTATAAGAGTAGTTTTTTGCTGTGTCTTCAATGCTTAACATGGTGTGTTTTTATCCAGTGGTTAATTCACACATTATTATGTGCAATGAAAATGCAACAGTACATTGCAGCAGTGTAACTTCCAAGACCAGACAGGGACACTCGAGTACAGAACTCATCATCTCATGGCAAACAGCCTGGTCTTGGGTTTTCTCAGAGATATGTATTGTCTATTAAAAATCTTGGAGTAGCTTACTACAGTATCAGAGTATATTGAAGGCAAAAATGTTCATCACTGTTACCCCAAATTGTAGAGAAAGCCTCAGTTGTTATGCAGCACTTGAAAATCATGTGAAAATGTGCCATGTACTTGCGAAGAAGCAGATCGAAGCAGAAGGGAGAACTTCCGTACTTCATCTTGAAAATGACACAACTTGATGCCGTCCTTGCTGGGAGTACAGATGACCAAAAAAATGTTGTTTTTTACTGTGGAAGGTGTTACATCAATTTATTTACTCTAAAATGTTGCTAGTTAAATTGTTTGGCTTTAAATTTATCTTTTCAGTTAAAAATAGGCCTTCTACTTTCTCTTCTTTTAAAATAGGTTGATTTCTAAAGATGAAAACCTGAACCATTTTTTTATTAGAAAATGTGTTTTTCATTACTGGGTTTAATTGTCACAGTAGCTTTTTCACAGTGTATAAAGTTTTGATGAGGAATGCCCCTGTCCACTGAAGTAAACCCAATATACTTCTTGGCTCCTCCTTGGCTCATCTGTGTTTGTGCCAGGTGTAATTTAGTGATTGTAAGATTGCTAGATAGCTAAGATAAGCAAGATGTGATTTTTCTGTTAAAGCTACTAGGGGGGTTTATTACTCAACTTCTCTAAATTAATGAGAAAAATGTGGACTTTGAAAAGCGTAAACAGCAGCTTCTCTGCACTTCATTCTCTTCTACTGCAAAGCTGCTGTGTTGCATGAAGAAGGCTTCTCAATCCAAAATTAGACAAGAATAGCCAAAACAACTGTAGGACAAGAAAAATCTGCTTGGTCAGGAAATGAGGAGGCATTCACTTCTCATTTCACTAGTTAATAACAATATTTCAGCTGTATTCCAGCAGGGAAATCCTCTTGCAAACATGTATTTCAGGTGGGGTTCCTCAGGGTCCCATGAACCTCTCAGCAAACCAGAGTCCATTTGGACACAGAAATGCTGGAATGAGCTTGACCTGCAGTTGGCCTGGAAAGTTATGTCTCCAGCTCATGCAAAGTGTGATGGTTTCATATGGTTAGATATGATTCTAATCCCAGTGGTATTGCATAGGCTGATCAGCAACTGAAGATAGGAATGTTTCCTCTAAGCCACATTTCTGAAGCTCATCCATCACTGATTAGGTGTAACAGCTCTTAATGTGGTTAATTAGTGACCTTAATGAAGAAGAGAGATTCAGCTTGATATCGTTTGATACCATTTCAATTGGTACAAGTCAATTTGATTAATTTGACTGAATTTCTAGAATGATGGGATGGCTTGGGTTGGAAAGGACCTGAAGATCATATAGTCCCAATCGTCTGCCATGGGCAAGGAATTTAACCAGAGTTAACCTTCCTTGGAGGTTGCAATGGCAAATCAGAAGAAAAGGTGATTTCATACATAAAGATCCCCAGCTTAGGAAAGTGTGAGTGAGTAAACCTGATTTGCCCATAGTGGAAGTCAATGAGTGTGCATTTATAGTGTGCTGCATTGATGGATCCCTTCTGATCATATCAGTAACTGCACTGCCTGTGAATGGAACAAAATCCCACCCTCATCCTCAAGTGGAGACAGAGCAAATAGTTAAGTGAGACCATGTTTGAAGTGTTGCAGAACACTGAGATAAGTGAAGCTGCAGGTGGCAAAGATGCAGTGTTATGGCGGCAGGACTAAAGCTATGTGGGAGCCAGTGTAGGAAATGTGGGCTAAAAGCAGCAGTCTTCAGGAAATGAATCTGGAAATTATTGTTGAAACAGCCCAGGGCAAAACTGCAGAACAGAAATGGCTGCTGACCTCCTAGGGTAAATTGTAAGAGCTGGAATGAGTAAGCAGAAGAAAATACATTTTTTGGACATCAGACACTTGTATTCTCTCTGCCTTACAATGCAAGAAGAGGACATCTGATTGAAATAGAAAGATGATGAAAGAAGTGCTAATAAAAGAGTACTTCTTTGCAGGGTACCTAATTAAAAAGGGGAGCTCATTGCTTCAAGGTGTCTTTGAGATCAGGAGCTTAGGAGGAATTAAAAATAAGCAAACACAGCCCCCAGACCTGCAGTACTTCAATATTTCTGTGAATAAATTTAGTAAGAGGTATCCGTGCCCATGGCAGGGGAGTTGGAACTAGATGATCTTAAGGTCCTTTCCAACCCTAACTGTTCCATGACTGTATGGTTTTATATCCACTTTCATCGACAGTTCTGCTTCACTGCATAAACTCACCTCTGACTTGTCAGGGTTAATACTCTGTTCCTCTGAGCAGGATACTCAAACTGCTTACTGCTCACAGTTTTTCTCTGGAAGTGCTGGCATCACCAGGAGTCAGGCACAAAACGGGACTAGGCTGACTACTGATGTGATGCAGTATCCCCGGGTGATGCTTTTAAGGCGTCTGGCTCTCAGTCTGCCCTCGTAAGGAACATTGTTCCAACCGGGGGCTGCTGGACCACAGACAAACATTATTGCTTTTGGAAGCGGTTGTCTGGGATAATGAGGTGATAGACAGTCTCCATGAGGAATGTTTAAAGGATGTTAATCTCACCTAGTGAGAAGGGCCTGCAGAACTGTGGCACGTATCACATAATTAAATAGCTCATTGCTGCAGGATATTGTGGAGGCCAAGAGTACAGATGGATCTGAGAGGGGAATAGACACGTTCATGGAAGGTAGGTCCATGAGTAGCTCCAAGGCCTGATGCGACCTCTATTTCGGGCAGCCCTTGAAGTGATGATTTCCAGACACCAGGAGGACATGCCATGGAAAGCAACCATTTTCTATGTGATGTTTTCTTTTGTACTCTTTCCCTTTCAGTCACTGTGAAAGACAAAATAGTTAATCAGACAGGTGAAGATTCTGATTCTTCTTTTGTTTTGATCTTTATGTGCATAAGAGGACTTCAGAATTCCTGAAGGGCAGATGAATCACATTGGCAAGGGATTCAGAAATCGGAGGATAGCCTGAAAATCCTGGGGAGCTAGATGGGAATAAGCAGATGTATTATGCTCAAAGAGTACTTAAGCATATGGAATAAGTTACTGGGGAATGGCAAGCAATGTAAAGACATTATACTAAGACTTTAAGATGATACTTGAAGGTGATACGTTCTAAGTTCCAGGGACACCTCCATCTCTCTCTTGAGGATAGGCTTGGGAAAAGAGCAGTCTTGCGGAAAGGACTAGGATTAAGAAGATTGCTGGGAAATGGCAGGCGGATCGTGCTATATGCCCTTTCCCTGTTCCTAAAATTTCTCATGAGAGGAAGAGAAAATAAACCAAGGAACGGTAATGTTCGGGGTTACACAATCAGGGTCGGAGGCTGCTGACCTTCCCACTAATGGTTTATGGGCAGCCACAGGCGTCCGCCACTGCCCTGTGTTATCGTTACACATTATCTGGCAGTTGCCAAACAACTCGGTCCCAATATGCAGGAAATTATTTGAGAGCTATATTTAGCAAGATGAGCCCATATCTTGATTTGGCTGGAAGCTGAGCAGATTGAATTAATCTAGGGGAAAGATGGAGTGTGTGGGGTCCGGGCAGAACAGTTTCCCCCAAGTTTCCTGAGGTCTTCTGACCTCCCTCGGTTTTCTGCTGTGGACCACCAGCCTGAGGACTGTCACAGTGAAGGCTGAAGAAAAGGGGGTTTATGGGTTCCTGGTGCTGCATGTTGCTGGTTCCACCTCTGCTTCACAGCAAGGACAGCCGCAGTGCGAGTGAATCCTACTGAGGGACCACAGGATGGGCTCCATCCTCCTGCAGTGGCCCTGATGCTGCAGTCTCAGCCAGCTCCTCTGCTGAAAGCTAGACACGATCCACCCGATAAGCATGATGATTCCCAGCACTCTCCCACCTCAGCTCCCTCACAAGCTCCTTGGCTCTCTTGCATCTTTGGTTTCTCAGCAGAAACTGGCATAAAGAGGCGAAATTGAGATCCTTCCTGTGGGTGGTTGTCACTCAGAAAAAGACAGCTAAAAGTCACACTCTCCCTCCTTGTCCCACCTGTGGTGCATCAGGCAGGTCATGAGGGAAAAGCTGTGGCACTGTTTCACCCCCAGGAGGGGAGACACCTGCAAGGTTGAAATCCACACATGGAGGATTTCTCTGCAGGTTCTCATTTCTCTGAAGCTGTACAGAGAGAATCTCCGTGTGGTTACCTTTTCTTCATGCAGATGTCTTCTCAGAGGTTCCTGGGAAGTGGTTTTTGATGGGCCTGATTCACAGCCCATAAAATCAGATTGGTTTGGGATCAGACCCCGTAAGGGGTTTGTATTGTGTTTCAGTGTACAGGAACACAAAAGATCAGAGTCTGGTTATTTGAACAATAATTAGCAGCTCCGTCCCCTATGGGCAGGTACAGTCAGTGCTGGGATGAGTCTTTAACCAAAGTGCTTGAAGTTCCCCTGCAGCTACTGTGCAGCAGCCAGGTCTTGTGGGAAGAAGGGATTTTATCAGCGCTGTGCACCATTGATGAGTATTTACTGTGCAGTAAGATTTCAGTGAGCTACACTGGTTCCAGGCTTTATGGGAAGCAAGGAATGTGCTTGGGCAAGCAGAGTTCTGGGTTTCCGTTTAACATAGTAAGGTGTTTTGCATGGCCTGAACACACAACAGAAGGTATATGACAGGAAAGAAAAGCCATGATAAATATTCAGTGAGATGTCTCCCTGGGAGAAATGCTAAGAGGAATCTTTTAAGTTAAAGAGTTGGTTTGAAATGTCACCATTTTTTTCCCATCCTGGTCATGTTTTCATTACTACATGAAGAATCACGACTCTTTCTTCTAC
>JASSUY010050460.1:11486-32446 GCA_032466535.1 Forpus xanthops | reverse complement strand
ACACTTCCATGTCCTTTTTATGTTGAGGACACCAGAACTGCGCACAATATTCCAAGTGAGGTCTCACGAGAGCAGAGGGGCAGGATCACCTCTCTCAACCTGCTGGTCATGCTCCTTTTGATGCAGCCCAGGACACAGTTGGCTTTCTGGGCTGCGAGTACACACTGAAGCCAGCTCATGTTCATTTTCTCATTGATCAACACCCCAAAGACCTTCTCTGCAGCACTGCTCTGAATCTCTTCTCTGCCCAATCTGTACCTGTGTCTGGGATTGCTCTGACCCAGGTGCAGGACCTTGCACTTGGCATGGTTAAACTTCATCAGGTTGTCATCAGCCCACTTCACAAGCATGTCAACGTCCCTCTGGATGGCATTTCTTCTCTTCAATGTATCAACTGAACCACAGAGCTTGGTGTCATCAGTAAACTTACTGACGGCACACTCAATCCCACTCTTCATGTCACTGACAAAGATGTTGAACAAGACTGGTCCCAACACTGATCCCTGAGTGACACCACTCGTTACTGGTCTCCAGCTGGACATTGAGCCATTGCGCACAACCCTTCGCATGTGGCCATCCAGCCAGTTCTTTATCCACCAAGTGGTCCACCTAGCAAATTGATAACTCTCCAACTTAGAGACAAGGATGTCATGTGAGACAGTGTCAAACACTTTGCACAAGTCCAGGTAGATGACATCAACTGCTCTACCCCTGTTCATCAGTTCCATAGCCCCATCATAGAAGGCCACCAAATTGGTCAGGCTGGATTTCCCCCTAGTGAAGCCATGCTGGCTGTCACCAAGCACCTTATTGTTTTTCATGTGCCTTAGCATGCCTTCCAGGAGAATATGCTCTATGATTTTGCCAGGTATAGAGGTGAGGCTGACTGGTCTGTAGTTCCCCGGCTCACCCTTTAGCCTTCTTGAAAATGGGGGTTATATTTCCCTTTTTCTGTTTATTGGGGACTTTACCTGACTTCCCTAACCTTTCAAATGTGATAGACAGTGGCTTAGCAACTTCATTTGACAGCTCCTTCAAGACCTGCAGACGGATTTCATCTTGTCCCATGGACTTGTATATGTTCAGGTTCCTAAGATGGTCTTGAACCAGATCTTCTTCTACAGTAGGCCCAAGACCGTCATTCTTACTGTCTCTACATCTGCCTTCCAAGACTTGTGTGGTGTGGTCAGAGCATTTTCCAGTGAAGACTGAGGCAAAGAAGTCATTAAGAATCTCAGCCTTCTCCAAATCCAGGGTAACCAGTTCTCCCGATAGCTTGCGAAGAGGGCCCACGTTGTCCCTAGACTGTCTTTTATTCGCAGTGTACCTATAGGATCCTTTCCTGTTATCCTTAATGTCCCTAGCCAAGTTTAATTCTAACTGGGCCTTAGCTTCCCTAACCTGGTCCCTAGCTTCCCAGACAACATCTCTGTATTCTTCCCAGGCCACCTGTCCTTGCTTCCACCTTTTATAAGCCTCTTTTTTCCTTTGAATTTTCCTCAGCAGCTTCTTATCCATCCAAGGAGGTCTCCTGGCCCTCCTGCAGCACTTCCTTCTAGTTGGGATGCAATACTCCTGAGTTCGCAGCAGATGATCCTTGAATATCAACCAAGAGACTTAGGCCCCCCTGCCCTCTAGGGCTATATCCTATGGAATCTCACTGAGCATGTTCCTGAAGAGGCCAAATTCTGCTCTCTTTATGTCCAGGGCAGTGAGCTTGCTACATGTTCTTCTCACTGTTCTGAGGATCTCGAAATTGACCATTACATGATCATTGCAATCAAGGCTACCCTGGAGCATCACATTTCCAACCAGCCCTCCCCTATTGGTGACGTTGAGGTCAAGCATAGCACCTCTCCTTGTTGGCTCCTCTATTACTCGCAGAAGGAAGTTGTCTTCCACACAACTGAGGAACTTCCTGGATTGCTTGTGCTGGGCCATACCATCCCTTCAACAGATATTAGGGTGGTTGAAGTCCCCCATGAGAGTAAGGGCCCACAAACAGGGGACTGTTTATATCTGTCTATAGAGTGCTTCATCTACCGAGACCTCTTGGTCAGGCAGTCTATAACAGATCCCCACAATAATGTCTCCCATTGCTGTTCTTAATTTAACCCTGACCCACAAACTCTCTGTCAATTGCTCACCTGTCCCCAGACAGAATTCCATACTTTCCAGCCTATCCCTAACCTAAATAGCAACTCTCTTGCCCCACCCACTGGGCCTGTCTTTCCTAAAGAGCCTGTAACCTTCCATTCCAGCACACCAGTCATAGGAGCCATCCCACCATGTTTCTCTGATGCCTATCGTATCATACCCCTGTAGAAGTCCACACATCTCTAATTCCTCTTGTTTGTTTCCCGTGCTACGGGCATTTGTATAGAGGCATCTGAGCCGAGCTCCAATTAAAGCCAGCTTATCAGTTGGAGCAGCTGGAATATCTCTACATTGCTTCGAGCATTTATTATAAGTGCTGACAACTGACTGGGTGTGCTGGGATGGAACGATGCCCCCCCTTCTCCAACACATCTAGTTTTCATTATTTCATAAAATATGAGCAAGCAGTTAGCGGGTTAAATTTTCCTTTCTGTTGTACAGACTCCCCTTGTTCTTGGGAATCCAATGAGTACAAAGAATTTTTTTCTTTTACAGGTATTTCTCTATAGTTCAAAATAATCCTGAGCAGTACAAAGCATCTCAGTACAAACCATCTCTGAGGCCTGGAACTGTGGGGGCTCCCCATTGTGGGTGAGAGCTGGTAGCCAGGGTCTGTCCCATCTCCCTAGCCAGCTTCAGGGCAGCTGGGGGCACTGGGAAATGTCACAGAGAATCAAATGGGGTTCTGGAAAATAAAGGAAACAGTGTTTAAGTGTATCTGACTTTTTCTCTCCTTTCTCCCAGCCTTTTACCTCCCTGAGTTTCTGTTCTCCAATAGGTCAGTTCCCAGAGTGTTAAGCAGTCTCCCACCTACTCCATCCATGACACATCCAAACAAGGGCTCTGCTCACTTACACTGCAGGAGCAGAGAGAGGTGAGAATTGGGGTGAGCCATGCAGACCCAGACATTGTGCTGGGAAGAAGGACAGCTGGGAACAATCACGCTGAAGTTGTATTTACTGATCCTGTACCACTTTAGGAATGATTTTAAGGATTTCTTGGCAGAAGCAGTTGGTGCACAGTAGGCTGATGACTGTAGCAGGATTGCTTGGCAGTGTCTGTATCTTGGACACCCTTTCATCACACCATTTAGCACTGTTGAAGTAGGATGTGGCCTGCCCTGGGCAACTGCATTTTTTTTTTCTGTGCCCAAGTGTGGTCCTGGGAAGTGCTATCAACTTCCATCTTATGAGTCTTCCGAATTATACATCTTGCAATGGGTTGACAGGGACAAGCACATCTGTCTAGTGCTGGGTTCTCTTTCTTCTTCTGACACCTCAGCTGTGTGGCTGCTTGTGCACCCAAAGCAAAGCCGTATGCTCCCACTCTAAAGATCTGAGCCTGTAGAGCAGGCAGCAGAGGAGCAGCTCTCAATCTGGTGCTCTCACAGATTATGCACCTTAGTAAAAAAATAAGGAAGTCTGGGTTTTGTGGTTTTAGAGTTTGAGTACTTTTTGTTTTTAAACTGAAGTATACTGCAACAAAACGATCCAAACAGCCCACAAAGACAGTGGTATTACCACACAGACAAGGGAACTGTCCTACACAGGGGATTTCTTTGCTGAGGCTTTAGAAATATAGAAACAAATTAAAAAAAAAAATAATCCTGAAGTAAAGCTGATGTTATTAATGGTGCTACTATAGTCTGTTATGATCCTTTCCCATTGAGTATTATATTAGGTCTTTGCCCTCAGATAGGAAAGGGATACCTTGATCCCATTCCTACTCCCAGGAGGAGATTAGTGACAGCTAAATGGCTTCACTAAGGGCAAATCGTGCCTGACAAATTTGCTGGCCCTCTATGACAGGGTTAGAGCACTGGTGGACAAGGGAAGAACGATTGATGTCACCTACCTGGAGTTGTGCAAGGCATTCAACACCAGCCCACATGGCATCAGTGCCTCTATACTGGAGAGACATGGATTTGATGAATGGACCATTTGGTGGATAACGAATTAGCTGGATGTTCTCACTCAAAAGTGTTCTGGTCAGCAGCTGGAGCACCTCTTCTGTGAAGACAAGCTGAGAGTTGGGCTTGTTCACTCAGCAGAAGTTTCAGGGGAGACCTAATATCAGTCTTTGACTACTTAAAGGGGGTTTACAAGAAATCTGGATAGGGTCTTTCTACAAGAGCATGCAGTGACAGGACAAGGTGGAATGGCTTTAAATTGAGAGAAGGGAGATTTAGATTTGATATTAGGAAGAAATTTTTTACTGTGAGGATGGTGAGGCACTAGCACATGTTGCTCAGATAAGTTGTGGCTGCCTTATCTGGCAGTGCTCAAGGCCAGGTTTGATGGGGCTCTGGGCAACCTGGTCTAGTGGAAGGTGTCCCTGCCTATGGCATCGGGTTGGAACTAGGTGATCTTTAAGGTCTCTTCAAACCCAAACCATTCTATGATTCTATGATCATTTTCTCATATAAGTATTGTTTAGGAGACAAGTGTTCAGGAGACATTTTTCTCATAAATCTATTTGTTGCCTTCAAATTATGTTGCTACATCCTTCAGCTCAGGATGCTCTAAATGTTGCTCACAGTAATTTATAGAACCAAAAATTTCCTCCCACTTTTCATCACTTCATATCTGTGGTAGATGAAAAAAATAGCTTAAAATATGATTGCTTACAGGTATCAGATAATTGAAAGAATGTAAACCCCATGGATTGAGATAAGAACAGTTTAGTAACTAAAGTACAATATATTACTACTACTACTACTATAACTATGAAGGACGATAAGGGAAATAACAAGAGGAGAGTATACAAAACTAGGAGGGCAAAGGAAAAAAAGTCCCAATAAATACAAGCAGTGCACAATGCAATTGCTCACCACTCGTCAAATAATACCCAGCCGAGCAGACATTTGCCCTTCTGAATGACTACCCCAGTTCGTATACTGGGCATGATGTGCTGTTGTGTGGAATATCCCTTTGGCTAGTTTGGGTCAGATGTCCTGTTTCTGCTCCATCCTGGCTTTTTGTGCCCCTCCTTTTTGGCAGAGCACGAGTTACTGAAAAGTCCTTGATTAGAGTAAGCATTACTTAATAACAACTAAAACATTGCTGTATTATCATCAGTGTTCTCAGACTAAAATCAAAACGCAGCACTGCACCAGCTACTAGGAAAAAAAGTAACTCTATACCAATGAAACATGGGCAGTATCCATACCTTATTCCATATCATTCATGTCGTGCCAGGTATCACACTTCCCACCATCACTTTTCCTGTCTTTTGATAGATATAAATATATATACACAGATATCATTTCCCTAGTCTACCGATCATCTCTACAAATGTTTGTTGAGTTCATTCAGTCCATGACTTGGGGATCCATCTGTTGTAACAATCTCACTGGACAGAAAAGATGGATGGTGTGTGGTGTTAGATTGTTGCATGCTGAAACTCATCGCAAGTCCATTACAGCTGTACTTCCCCAGTTTTGTCAAAAGTTCATTCTTTGTTAAAGTGGTGATCAAAAATGTGTCAGGTTCAGAACTTCAAATCTGGAGAGATGGAGATGGTTGCCACGAGGTGCTCAGCACAGTGATGAGTGTATAGCAGCCATGGAAGTGATAATATCAAATGTTATACATCATCATACAGTTCAATTCACTGGCCATTTTCACTCAAAATCAAATCTCCTTGAGGTTAAAACTGGACTTCCCACATCCTCCCTCCAGGTGAACCCAGGTCCCTGAGTAAAAGCAATCCCATGAATGGTTTTGTCTTTGTTGAAGCAGGAATTACCCAGACTGTCTTCCCCAGCAAATTCTTTATATGTACCACACGAACTTTGTCCCCCTCCACAGTATGTAGAAGTTCTGACTGGGCTGGACCAACCCTGTTGACAGATCCTGTGGTGTCGACCAACCAGGTGGCCTTTGGTAAATGTGTATCCCAATGGTTGAAAGTCCCACCACCCATTGCTCTCAGTGTAGTTTTTAACAGCCCACTGAACTATTCGATTTTCCCAGAGGCTGGTGCATGGTAGAGGATGTGATATACCCACTCAATGCCATGCTCTTTGGCCCAAATGTCTATAAGGTCGTTCAGGAAATGAGTCCATTGTCTGACTCACTTCTCTCTGGGGTGCCATGTTGCCACAAAATCTGTTTCTCAAGGCCCAGGATAGTGTTCTGGGCAGTGGCATGAAGTGCAGTGTATGTTTCCAGCTCTCTGGTGGTTGCTTCCAACATGGTAAGCACATGGTGCTTCCCTTGGTGGGCTGATGGGAGTGTGATATAATTAATGTCAGGCCTCCCCATATTTATACTTCAGCCATTGTCCTCCATACCAAAGAGGCTTTAACCATTCAGCTTGCTTAATTGCAGCACGTTTCACACTCGTGAATAACCTGGGCAACAGTCTCCATTGTTAAGTCCACCCCTCAGTCATGAGCCCAACTGTATGTTGCCCTGGTGGCCTGAGGTGCCATGGACCTACCGGGATAAAAATAATTCGCCTTTATGTTGCCAATCTAAGTTCATCTGAGTCACTTCAATCTTAGCAGCTTGATCCACCTATTGGTTGTTCTGATGTTCCTCAGTGGCCCAACTCTTGGGTACATGCTGTTCCAATGGCATCCAAAGGATATTAAAAAAGCTTTAAAATTTTCAGATGCTACTGTGAATAGCCTGGTGGCAAAGGGGAAGATGTGGGAAGATATCTCCTCCACATGTTGGCCCTCCGAGGAGAAAAGGCAAAAGGTATAATTATCAGTAGTTTCAACTAGATGGCTCAAAAAATATAGAGGTGATGGCAATGCTGAATACATATACCAGATTAATTTCACAACCAGCAATTCTATTGTATTGCAAGCCATTACTATAAAGTACACGAAAGAGGAAGCCCTACTCCAGGTCCCATGGATGATAAATATCACTGCAGGGAATGCATACTGCCAGTAAGGTATTAGATAATGCAAAACTGAGACCAAGTTTGACCAGTTCTGAGAGCAAATAAAAATCTGTTTTTATCTCAGCCCTTCCAGCCCCATGTTGGGTGCCAAAAAATGCTATCATGGTTTAAACCCAGTCAGTGACTAAATATCACACAGCTACTCACTCACCCCCAAGTCTTTTCCCTCTCTAAAGAACTGAAATAATGTAAACCCCATCGGTTGAAATAAGAACAGTTTAATTACCAAAGTACAATGTGTTACTACTGCTACTATTACTAATTACAATAATGATAAGGGAAATAACAAGGGGAGTGAATATAAAACTAAAAGGGGAAAAGAAAAAAGCCCATAAACAGGAGTGATGCAAAATACAATTGCTCATCACCCGCCGACCAATACCCAGTCCAACCTGAGCATGATCTGGGCCTTCCAGGTGGCTCCCTCCTGTTTATATGCTAGGCATGATGTGCTGTAGTATGGAATACCCCTTTGGCTAGTTAGGGTCAGGTGTCCTGTCTCTGCTTCCTCCTGGCTTCCCTTGTCCCTTCTGACTGGCAGAGCTTGAGAGACTGAAAAGTGCTTGATCAGAGTAAGTGCTACTACTCAACAACTGAAGTATGAGTGTGTTATCAGCATTGTCAGACTAAAACCAAAACATAATACTGCACCAGCTACTGGGGAGAAAATTAACTCTTCCCCATCAGAAACCTGGACATAAGAAAAAAAAATAGTCTAAATAATCAAAATTATTCACAGAAAATGCATTCAAATAGAGAGAGGCTTTTAAAGATAAGTTCTTGGGGAATTGTTTTTACAAGAAACATTATTCTCTTTGTTTACAAGAGGGAAAAGATGTGAAAAACCTGTAAATTGCTGCTCTCCTTCTTGCAGAAGGGTAAAGGTAATTTACTTCAGGTAGCTGGTTCAGTGCTGTGTTTTATCAAGAAGGTATGCATGTTTGAAAAAATTCAGGTTGCTTCTTTCTCTTGCATGCCATTATGTCACCTGTTCAATAATTGCTATTGTATCTTCAGTTTCATGCATTATTGATTGATGCTTATATTCTATCTATTAAAAGAAGAATAAAAAAAATTGTTAGTGTTTCATGCATGAGATTAGCCATGAGTTTACAATTTCTAAAGTTCCTGCCATTCAGGGATTTGTAATTTGTTGTATAGAAGCTACAATGGGACTCCATCAATGGGAGGAAGTAGACATACCTAGGTCTCCCTTTCAAGATGAGCTCCCTAGAGTGGAACAAAAGACTTTTCAACTCAAAAGCCAGAAAACTCATATTTTTAAACATAGAAATGTTAACATGATGAAGAAACAGAAATTGAAAAGGTGCATATAGGCCCACCAGTGACCCACTGTGTCCTTGCAGATACGTTCTTGCTTCCAGACCTAGCTGTAGCCAAACAAAAGACTGCATATTGCAAATTAGATAAAACTGCAACATGCTCTCTAGATGGGCAGTTCCATATCTAGATGGGTGTTTCTTTCTCTGTCTGTCAATTGCTGCTTCTTACATGTTTCTCCAGCTCTTTACATAAGCTAGAACCTCTCAGCTCTCTGCTATACTTTATTGCCCTAAAAGCCTTTCCTCCTTCAACATCATTGCCAAACACCAGTATGACTGTCAATACCTGCTATAGCACAACAATTTTTGCCCAGCAGTAGATTTCTTTGTCTCTTTTCTTCTCACAGCTGGCCAACAGTCTGTATTATTAATGTACTGAGAAGTTTATTCTCAGCACTATTCTAGTGATAGAATGTGGTTTATAGGGAGAGCAAGGATGAGTATGCAATTTCTCCAATGCTCCAGGTAGATGAATGATCACAGTTTCAGGATGGAAAATAAAGAATAGAAGAATAATTTGTGTATTTACCTTCTCTTTCAGTATCTCAAGAACAAAAAAAAGAAAATTTATCCTTACTTCTGTGCACCTTTCTGGCACTTAGGTCATACCTTTGAGACTGAAGTGGATCCTTAATTACAACAAATTTCAGGCAAATGGAAAGAAGGCATACCTTGAAATCCATTGGACAGAGCTCATGGAATGGGTCTCTTGGCCGTGGTATTGTAGCAGATGTTTTTTTCAAACAAGTTCTTCTACAGTGACAAAAAGGGGTTGGTGAAGAAAAAAGCGTAACTGTATAACAGTGTTTCTGAGGTATTATTTCACTCCTCGAGGACAAAAGTAGTGAAAAAGTAACTGCAAAATTACATAGGCTGAATACAATGGTGTAATTTCATTCTTCAGAATTTGAATTATAATAGTTTATTCTATTACTAGAGAATGGTTGCAAATTGCTTTTTTAAGTATCTGAATGTGAAATATCCTCAAAGCAAAAAACACTGCAGTTTCTGATGGCAGGAAAGCAACGATGATATAAGGCCTTGTCCTAGTATTGGAAAGTTTTGTGTTATACTGATCAAGTGTCTAAGAAGGTTAGGAACCAGAAATACAGAACCAATTTGAGGGTCAAGATTCCTGCTATAGTTCTGTGTCGATTTTTCCCTTCTCTCTTCTCATTTAGAAAGAGGCCAGATAATTTCTTGTGGGGAAAGTGGTGTTATTTCAGCCATGGAATAAAATCTTTGGACAAGAAATAAAGCTTACACTGTGCAGAGAAAAAGTACAAGGCCTGCTGCCAGCACTGATATCAGAGATAGCATGTATGACGAAGTAGATGTAAGTTGGCTTGTTCCTGAAAGACAAGAAGTCATTGAAGTGTTCATTAGTGTCACAGAAGAGGAATGATTGCGCATCTATGTGCAATCTGCTCTGCATTTTAGCGTCAAGCATCAGGATGGAGTCACTTCTTTAGCTTAGCACCTCATTGCCCTGTAACATGTGAAGGGATGGAATGGCTGACAGCATGTGGACTGTCTGTAGTGATTTGAGATGTTATCAAGCATTTTGTGAGGAACTGAGGCCTACAGAGCACTTTGAAATCCAAGATGTCAGAGCATTAACAGGGTAAAACAGAAGTTTATAAAGTCAGAGGTAAAAATTGGTAGAAAGAAGAGCTGAAAACAGACCTCAAAGAGTTCTGCTTCAATCACTATCTCCGTGTAAGAAGCACTCACTGTTACACCAGAATGCTTGGAGAAATCATTCATATTGAGATAGGCAAATTCTTCACTTTTTATTGTAGTATATTACTGTGCAAATATCAATGCGTTCCCATCTCTAAGTATGAAGTAATAAATGAGGCAGAAAAATAATAACTGGGGGAAAACTAGGACAGGGTAGTGATTTTCATTCTTACCAAACTCTACAGGTATACTCCACTCTCCCCAGCTGGTGCTCACTAAACAACCATTGTCAGTTGCTCTGATCTTGACGCTGTACTTTTTTTCTGTGCTGAAGCTCCCAAATATGTAGGAGTTTCCTGTGATGCTGCTTTCCTAAATGTAAAGCAAGTAGAACTTTTTATTAACTAGACATACAGATATTAAGAATATGTCAGGTTCATTCAATGATGCAAAAAATTACAAAGGAAAATTTTACATGTACTCCTGAGAGCAGACTAGAGTGAAATAGCAAATAATAATAATAAAAAATATCCCAAAACTACTGAAACCAAACACTTAGTAAATTAGCTTGTTTCATCCAAATACTTTTTGTTTGAACATTTTTGTTGGTGGTGATATGAAGATTAAATATGCAGTGTGCTTCTCTGGCTCTTTAGCCTTAGCTAAACAAAAGGGATTTGGGAAAAAAAAACCAAAACAATAGTTTGTTTTCAGTCTGTAATGGGCTTATTTTACTATAAGTTAGCTCTTTAAAGATGACATTCCCTTACTGTGGAGGTTTTCAAAACTGAAATAGAGTTTGAGGAACCGATTATACAAAAGTGAAAATTGCTACATATGTTGAAATCCTTCTCAGAAAAATATTAAGCCTTCTTGAAAACTTGATTATATATTTTTTGTCTTTTTTCCTTTCAATAGCTTAATCTTTCAGGTGTTATTTTCTTGTGTCCTCCATCTCAACCCCTTCCAAACATTACTAATAAAGAAAAAAGTTCTCGACATTTTGTGTGAATGTAATGTGGAATTACGGGCCATATTTCTGCATAAGTATAACTGGGTAAGATTAAAAAAAATTGTAAAATGGAAGATTTTGTGACTTGCATAGAAGTTGCATGAAGTTCCACATGTGCAGGTGCTTTTTGCACTATGCTTTAGAAAGAAAAACATTTAAAAACTTTGAGTTTAGGAAACTTGTCAAAAGGCAGCATACAGAGTACACTGAGACTGGCAGTGGGCAGTGAGAAACTAAAACAATTTGGTTAGAGGATGCTCTCATGTAGGCAAAATTTCAACCGAGCATAAACAATACATTTATGCGGTAATGAAGACTTACTGTTCTAGTTGTGCTTCTGATGTTTTTTTCAGGATCAGCCTAGTAACAAGAGAAAAACTTATTTATTTTTTGACCAGCTGTACAGTGGGTTGAAAGTATTCCCTTAATTCGCTGCTCCTGTCTGTGATGGGCAGCAGTCTTCAGCTCATGTGCAAGTGGGACACTAAGCCTCAAAAAGGAGAGATTAGTCAAATAGGGAAAGAGAACTGGGTATAGGTTGTATGGTTGCATGTGTGGAAATAAAAGCATACAAAATACTATTAAGAATCATAATTATTATTATTACCTTATTTTCTATGACAATTTCATATTTGAAACAAGCACGTCTTTTCACATGACTTGTGCGGGGTGGTTGCCACTGAATTTCACAACCATGAGAAGCTTCCGTACAGTTCACAGTGACATTTAATGGAGGGGTGAGTTTTTCTACAGTAATAGAATCAGAAAGACTAATGATTAAAATCAGCTTTCTTCATTCTGCCCTGTAAAAATATAGGTAGATATTCAAGCAACTGGTTTAAAAAGTTTTAATGCCGCTTTACCAGAATTTTTATGTTCACCCCATATTCTGAAACAGGACTCCCTGATTTAACGCTAGATAAGGAACCTGGAGTTTCCGCAACAACAATAGATAAAATTAAAAAATACAAGCAAATGGTTAGATTTTACTGAATTCAACATATAATCTGTGCAGGGTTTTTTATAGACTGTTTATATTTAGCAAAGGCAATTTTTTAATTTTTTTTTTCATATTAGCAAAATTATTCCATTTAAAAAATGAGGTTTTGCTCACAATATTAATGTAATTGATTCTTTTTTATTTTGTGGATGAAAAGAATTATGAGATCTAGCTAGTAATTCTGCAAAATGACCCCTTTCTGTCAGAGAATAAATATTTGACTGAAATGTTTGCAATTCCCAGACTTGTGATTTCAGATTGTCTCTGCATTCATTTATTTTTTGTTCATTCTTACACATTTGACTTTTCATCTATCAAGGCTGGAGAAAAGAAAAAAATCGCTACTCCATGTTCTGAAAAGCAGTATTTAAAAAATGTATGTTTTTTTCTTTTTTTCTTTTTTTTTTTTTTTTTTCCCCAGGGATTAATTCTTCATTCCCTTAGCATAAAACTGGAAATCAAATAATGAAACTAAAAAGTCCTTACCAATTTTATACAGGATAATCATCTTCTTATATGACTGAATGTTTTGTCCATTTCTAGAACCATTTACCAGGAAATAAGCTCTCTTATTTTCTATTGTCACATTTTGGAATCTACATCCTGTGTGCCTTCCATAATTGTCCTTGATGTAATTCTGACATCCTGTGAAGTCTTCTTTCCTTTACGTGACATATTGACGCAGTTAAATATTGACAACGTCACTTGTCAGAGAGAATCCAAAATTTCCTAGATTCAAGCAGACATACTTACCTTGAGGTTTTCCAGTACAGGAAATATTGGGTATCTCCTGAAAAATTCCTGCCCACATGCCAAGTGCAATTCATGAAGGAAACATTAAAAATGACACAGACAAAATTTTCAATTGCTGTCCCATTCATGCCTGTGAACACAGTAAGAATATCCCATGTTCACTCTGCAGAAAGACTGTATAAATGCACAAATCATGTAGATATCTGCAAACTCAGTTAGTAGTTTTTAGCTACCTGATTAGTAAATCCAACTTCATATTTTATGGGTCTTGCAGATACCTGCTTACTTTAAGATAGCAGTGATTTTATTTGTGTTGAACCATGAGGATTATCCACCATTGTTAGAGATGCCGAAGATGTGACTATGATTTAATCCACAGTCAAGCACCATGATGAAGTGAAAGCTAATAACAAAGACAGTCACTGATGTATCCTTTGTTTATCTAAGGTCTTTCAATGAGACACTGACATTTTTCTCTTTCTAGTTTATACTTGAGGACCAGCTAAATGGTTCTTGTGGCTTCTTGCTTAACCACTCCTCTTTTAATAACTCGATATTTGTTGCTTTATCATTATTTACTTAAAAAAGAGGTAAAGCCATACTCCCATGATCCTTTTCTGTAAGTAGTGATGCAAACTGGTTAGTTTCTCTGTAGTGTACTCTTCCTCCAGAACTGTCCCATATTGTTTGATAATGATAATAAAATACATAGTGCAAACATTTCGGTATCCTCACAGGCATTCTTTGTTTCATACATGAATAACTTATTTTCCCCTATTTTGGTATGTTTAATTATATCTGAATTTTTTTTGACATTCTTTGTATTTTCTCATGGAAGAAGTAAGGTGCTTAGGGTGAGACAGATGTGATGATCGTGATTGCACCCAACTACATAACAACCCACTGTTTTAAGCACACACTGTGCCTTCTTTTATTTATTTAGTTACTATTTTTGAGTCATCTTAAATTGCCCATCTTTTGGGCAGATGTTGGAAACTGTAGAAGTAGTATCTTCAGAAAAATGCCAGAGTCAAGAAAACGTGCCCCTGCGAGCTTTTGTGAGCAGCATCTCACCTGTGAGCCATGAACACAAAATTATTTTTACTTTAATTCGGTACTTCTGGAATAGAAAATGTATAAACTGCTCTTGACCCATCAGCGCAATGGATTCGGTAAATTGTAAAGGATTGTAGCTAACATACTTGCTGTTGGAAATTAAGAAAAGGAAATTAAATTGCTTGAACCTGATTCTGAAAATGCTGTCATTTGTGGGATGTTGTTTGTCTTACCTAAGTTTACCCAAGTGCTGTGTAGATATGTCAACAGGGCATTCTATGATGCCTTAAGAGTGCCTGGAAAGAAACAAGTTTAAGACACGGTTTATTCAGCCTAGTCTAGGAGAAGAAGAATGAATGCTTCACTATGTTTATTTCTTGCAAGTCACTGAACAGATAGTCCAGGGTGACCAGTCTCAAAGGATCTCTCTCAGACTAACCTATCCACCTTGGTCAGGTGAACCCAGGAAGATTCATTCCTTTCTTCTCCTTCATCATCTGGAATCCACAGATAAGTACTAAACAGAAATGCTGCCACTGATCTTTTCCCACTGAAAACTGCAAAATTATTTTTGAAAATGCCTTTTGCACCTCTTTCCTAAAACCGTGATAGCATTGTGTGCTTCCCTTTAGAAAAACAATTGCATTAGAACAGTATTATTTTCCACAGAGATTGTCCAAATTTTCTTTCATGTTTCAAATAATTCCTGTGCAGATTATTGATCAAAATCTTAAGGAAACTGAAAGTATTTCTGCGTGAAGTTGTTTTCTTCCTGCAATGTGATTTTTAAACTCTCTATGAAAATTAGCTTCTGCTAGACTCTGTGCAGCAGCAGAGGCCACTCAGTTACCTCTTAGAGAATTCTGAATCCTGACACATGTCCACAGGAGATTGTCATGTTAGGAGTTTGTAAATAGAGGTCGAAATCCTGTTGCAGTGGTTATTCTTATCCAGGTTGATTAGAGAGCTCATTAGGTGAGACTAAAAACTGTCCAATAACCTGTTGATTATAAGTAACATATAGCCATGTAGCTTATCATGTGTCAGTACTGCTATGATTTTTATAACCAATGAAAAGGAAGTTATGTAATTGAAAAAAATCCCAAAATCTTGCATTTTGTTTTTATATCACAATTTTTTGCTAAGGAATATATATGTGTTGGATATAGTGCTTAATACTAAACCTCTGAGGCTTATCTCCCAGCTTTGTTTCTTAAACACTTTGAAAGTTATTTTTGCAAGGGGGAATGTATGCAAAAGAATTACTGCTTACATGGAGGATGCTCTATTAGGGTAAAATTATGACTACATTCCTGCAGCATTTTCAGAGAACTGTGAATATGTGAAATTTTCTACTTAAATTGTATTAAAATTGTAATAAGAGAAAGGACACTGACACACTTCTGCTGGTGTCTAAATGCAGTAGAGATTCACTCTGCATAGTGATTTTTCTTTATGGATATAGATAGTTAAAATTTGAACATTTCCAATTTGACTGGGTTTTCAAAAGAAAGTGACATAGGCAGTCTTCACTGTTGGAAAGCAGGTCTTAACAAGCAAAATACTGCTATGCGGATAAGGCCAGTAATACTGGAAACTTTTAATTTTAGAACACTTTTATATAATTATTTTCAGACCATAGAAAAAACATATCAAAATTTTGGCTAAGACATTCATCAGACAAAACCTGCATTTGCAGGTAGTGTCTGTCTACCCCTCGCATTTATTTTACAGCATTAAAACTAGCAGGAATAACAAAATACAGTATTCCTTTGCCTACCTTCTTCGGAGTAAAATAAAAATAAAAGATAAGAAATGAAAACAAAAAAAAAAACAGAAAAGAAAATAGAAAAGAAAACCAGATAAAGACAAAAGCAAACTTACCTCCTCCTTGAAAATCTATTTCCTTGGGGCTGTCACAGTAATGGTGCACTTTTGTAATGTGATTTCCTCCGAAAAGGACGAAAGACGTGAATTTGGCTTGGTGGTATATTTTTGTGCACTTTGGCAATGTGATTTCATTAAGTTCTTCTGAAATGCTCATGTAATAGGGTGTAAAAATCCGCCTACATCTTCCTCATTTCCCTTACCCTGTACTTCTGTAATGTGACAAGGAAAAGCGTGGTCACAGCCATTGTTTTTCACCATGGAGACAAACAGGTGAGAAAAGAAGGACAATCTCATTGTCACTTCATTTATGTATTTTTCACTCATTTCTGTCACTTATATTTCATAGAAGATTTTGTACTAGGCAGAACCTTGAATGAAGGTGAATATGTATGTCTGTCTTGAGGTTCAGGTATAGATTAGGTATCATAATTTCAAGCCACAACAGTCTTCTCTGCTTACTGCTTAGGGTCACAGGTAGTGACAGGAGAATAAGCTTAGTGCTCTGGATTTCCCAGCATCTGTTCCCAGCTTTACACTAGCCAGCCTCATTTCCTATAGATGGGTAACAGTTCAGCATCACCAGCCTCCACAACTTTTTCACTTGACATGTGTAATCATTTTTCTGGGCTAGGTGAATTCAGCTCACAGACCAGGACAAGTTCCAACACATGTACGAATGCCCTGAGTGTACCAAATCAACACTGTGTCACTCGTCTGTGCTAGTGCCCTTGTTCCAGGAAGGTTGCAATGCCTCTTGTCCTCTGTCTGCAGAGTCTGATTGTCCACTTTCCAATTGCATTCAATAATGTGAGTACACACAGTGTGGTGCTAACACAGTCAGTTGTGGACTTCCCAGTCACAGATACTCACAACTGCTCTTGATAACGGGCTCTGGAATGAGTACACCCAAGGCTTTTTTGCTATTTTGACTGCTCTTGACACTGAAGAGTGTGCCTGTGTCCTGAAAGGTGTTCATCCAGCAAACCAACTCTCTGTGAACTGATAAACCTAGCAACTGCCTTTTCATATACTCCATAGTACAGTCTGACTACAGAACCTTCTGCCATTCTCATCTTTCAATAGTTTGAGCAGGCAAATGAAGTTATTAAAGTAGACAACAGCATCTAAATCTGATTGCTTATAATGTTCACTGAGTATAGCAGTTTTACTATACATATCTCACTGAAAGAGGAGTATTAAATCTGATCATGACTGTCCTGCTTCTGTCTGTCTGTATCTTGTACAGCTTCATTCCCATCAGCCTTTGGTCTTGTGCTGTTCTGGGCAAAGGAATTGGGGGTGCTCTTCAGATGTTTCCTCTTCTTCAGGTCTCAATTCCTCAATTTTATTTATACGGTAACAACAGGACACTAACGTGCTCCCTGCTGCGACACTTAATTTCAGGACCTACAGAAGTAAGGCTTTTTGTTCTCTTTTTCACTTTCTGTTATAGACATATCTATAAAATTGGAGTGAATTATGTTTCTGGGATAGATTTGTATCAGCAATACTGAAACCTCATTTTCTATAAGGTGTGTACAGCCTGTCCAGCTAGATGATAACAATACTGTGTAGGCTGAAAGCTAAACAACTGATTTTCATAAGCATCTGTAAGTTGAACAGAATGAGACAGGTCTTCTGAGGAAAGGATGTAAGTATGTAATCACACTGATGTCAAAACTTTTCAGTATAGCAGGAAATACTAGTTGTTGTGTAATGGACACAGTCTATACCCTTGCTACTATTATGTCCTAGTTTAAGAAATGAAAATTTCTCAGAACATTTAATACTGTTAGACAGATGAATTGTCCAGGAAACCAGGAAAACAACTGTAATAGTTCAGTGATTCATTGTATTTTCAGGGTTATGTTCTCTAGTTCATCAGGATTGCTGTTTTCCAAAATGTCAGTTATTTCTGCATCTTGTCCTTGAGCCTGTTAAGGGTAAATTGCCTACGGAAAAAAAAAAAAAAAAGGAAGTTAACGAAATTGAAGCATTTAGAAAAGCCAGAGCAGAAAAATTTGAATCCATCAATGGTACATACAAACTCCTAGATGATCAGGCACTTGGTATACACTCTCTACATTCCAATAAGGAAATAAAATAGGGGACCTGATCTAGAACCATAGGTATCACTAGATAATTTATCCTTATATCAACACATGAACCTTCAGGTTAAGACACTCATTAAACAGCTAAGTGGGACCACGCCGTATAAAATTAGGGATGGTTTGTTTTTTTTTGTTGTCAATGACAGAAGAAGAACTTGTCCTTCTATTTGATTCAGGCCTTATTATTTAATTTAGCTCCAAGATGTGGTACCTGGTGAACTTGCACAAGAACAGGCTGCCCAGGAGCGTTGTGGAGTCTCCCTCACTGGGGACATTCAAAACCTGCCTGGACATGTTCTTACATAATCTGCTCTAGGTGGCTCTGCCTTGACAGTGCAGTTAGAACAGGTGGTCCCTAGAGATCATCAACGCTAATGATTCTGTTATTCTGTGAAGTTGTACTCACTACATCTTCTCTGAAACAGTACATGATTTGTTTGCAACTAAAACCTCAAATCATGACCTAACCTTAGGTAACAAGTGAAATTGACGAAATGAAAGAAAATGTCTTTCTTGATGAGAGTTCTGCATAAGGTACAAACTGGCACATCTTTCAGACCAACTGCCAGGTCTTATGAAAAACAAGGTTTTCAGCTCTGTTTCTCTGTACCATTCTATAATGTACAGAAAGGTAACCATCAAGTTGTGATGCATGCTTTTATATTACTGTGTTCAGGTAGAACAAAAGCTAATTGATAAACTTATGACTAGTGTGAATTCTCCATTTGGCTTCCAAGGAAATCTTATTACTTATGACATCTTGACTAGGGAAAAATCAGTCAACCCAACTCTGCCTCTTTAGCACTTGTGGCGAGATGCCAAGTTGGCACCAGATGAGCTGTAACACTTTGTAAGACAAGTGCGCCCATGACAATCCAGCATGCACATTACTCATGCTCTGCTTACTAATGAGACAAAAAAACCCAAGCATCAAGTGGTAGTCTACTGATGCAAGGCAGAGCACAAATTTTATTGCCTTTGACTTTTGTATCAACATTTCTACAGCCTAAGTGTGTGTGTGTGGGAAGGGCATGCTTTTGCAAGGAAATACCTGGAAGATTTTCACCTTGAGCTCAGCTTGTAGAATTGGTTGTGCCTGTCTGTCTTTCAGAGAACTTCTGTGAATGGTGGTGTACCTGCTCACTTCAGGGAAGAACTAGTTTTCAAGCTCTATTTAGGCTTACAATTCATTTCCAAACAAAATGCTAGAAATCTCCCTTTGGAAAGCTCTCAAGGAGAGAAAACATCTTAAAATGTATTCATCCACCGTCCATTGCTTGTAAGCTGCCCTGGTTGGGATACTTTCCCTGCAATAATTAATAGGAAAAAGTGAAAGTTCACTACAAAGCTCCACTTTAAAATAATAGGTTGGTTGGCAAAACAGATTGAAATGTTTAGATAGGTGGATGATGTTTATGACTTTCTCATGGTTAGCAGCAGATGAAATAATGCAGTATGAATGAGGGCAGTCAGCGACTTCTTCTTAGTTAATAAGTTTTGCATCATCTTTATTCTATTTCTTCTAAAAAGAACCAGTTTGCATAAAAGACTCTGCAGGGAACTTTTCATTAAAGGACTGTGGGACCAGATGCAAAAAGATACACAGAATTCCTGTGAAAATATAGCAATAGAAAAAAATCAAAACCAAAAGAAAACAAATGCTCCATTTTACTTTCAAAGGTGTGAATAAAACAATCTGCAAACTGATTACTGTGAAACAAAGTAGCCCCTCCCCAAAGAAAACTCCAAGTGTGTGTCTTCTAGTGAAAGGTTTCCCCTGAAAAACAAATGCAATATTGCTATTGGTGAAGTTAATATTAAGAAGGTTTTATGGTTTAGTTGTTGTTTCTCCTCAGTGACTTCTTCATGTTGGAACAGAAGGTGATTTCATGAAAAAAAAATCACAGGATAAACACACAAAGAAAAGTTAATGTTGTAACTTCAAATAGAAATCAAGGCATTTTCTTTGAACCTTGTAGAATGCAACTGCTGAGAAAGCCAAGGGTATCAGTAAGAAGATGTAGAATGCACTTAGTCTTTCAAAGTTGATTCTGCCTTTCGCTGAAGTCCCTTCATCACGAAAAACACCTTCCTGAAGAAAGTGAGGGCTGAAGTACACATGCTCCAGTGCGTGGGAAGGAATAGTGGCACTGATCTGAGAAAAGTTATGTTGTATGTTTGTTTATAGTTCATAAAAGAACACTTGCACCAGGCATGCCCATAAACAGCATCAGCAGGAGAAATTCACAATTACACCTGAAGTTTATTTTGACAAATTGCATTATGATAATGTCTAGGAGGTTAAGAGACCTTGTGAATTGCAGGTCAATGCATTTATCCAGTACAATTATTGTCTTCATAAAACAGGAAATGGGAGAAAAGAAAAACTTAGTTGTTGTCATTGCAGCTCTGTAGAGGAACTGAAAGAGTCCTGCTAGAGGATAAGGATAGTGCTGAGATGTTTGTGTCTACTTAACTTCTGTAATTCTTGAAACTGGACCCTGCAGATTCTCAGAACAGAATTATTCTTGGAACCCTGAGTTCAGCGCTGGAGAAACTGAATCATAATGTAACTGTTATAATGAACTGTGCTACAAAAAATGGGCTTATATAAAAGCCTTCAATATTTATATAGAGTCAAAAATAAATCATAGAATCATAGAATAGTTAGGATTGGAAAGGACATTACGATCATCTAGTTCCAACCCCCCTGCTACGGGCAGGGACACCTCCCACTAAACCATGCCACCCAAAGCTGTGTCCAGCCCAGCCTTGAATACCTCCAGAGATGGAGTATTCACATCTTCCCTGGGCAACCCATTCCAGTGCCTCACCATCCTCACAGTAAAGAATTTCTTCCTCAGATCCAATCTAAACTTTCCCTGTTTAATTTTAAACCCATTACCCCTTGTCCTATCACTACAGTCCCTCATGTAGAGTCCCTCCCCAGCATCCCTATAGGGCCCCCTCCAGATACTGGAAGGCTGCTATGAGGTCTCCACACAGCCTTCTCTTCTCCAGGCTGAGCAGCCCCAACT
>JASSUY010050456.1:0-52824 GCA_032466535.1 Forpus xanthops | reverse complement strand
AGGAAGAAATTCTTTACTGTAAGGGTGATGAGGCACTGGAATGGGTTGCCCAGGGAAGTTGTGAATGCTCCATCGCTAGCGGTGTTCAAGGTCGGGTTGTACATAATCTTGGGTAGCATGGTTTAGTGGGAGGTGGTTCCTGCCCATAGCAGGGGTGTTGGAACTAGATGATCTTGAGGTCCTTTCCAATCCTAACTATTCTATGATTCTCAATTTCTTTTTTAAAGCATAACCTTTTCTCTGTCAGAATTTAATTTTTAAAATTACACTGACCTAGAGCTACCTCATGATAAGGAGAGGGGTACAGAAACCTACTAAACAACGCAAAACCAACCAACGAACCAAAAGAAACACAAACACAAACCTGGTTGGACACTGACATTGAAGACAAAGCCTGTCCACTTTGTAGTAGTTAAAGGCATCAGAAAGTTTGTTCTTCACATTATAGCCTCAAACCTAATCTTTCAAAGATCAAAAAATGCCACAGAGGGCCATGCAGCCCCATATCATCTCTTTATGGTTGCACATTAAAACATACAATGGATATGTGTCCAAAAAGCTGCCACTGTTCTCAGCCTAATGATGGGAACTTATAAAAAGTCCTCTTACAATACTTTTTTTTCTTTTTTTTGTAGAAGTAGTAAAACTGTAGGCTAACAGTGCACAAACAGTAACTGATCAGCTTCACTGGACCCCATACACACGACAAGAGACAGAATTCCTCTATTATTTCAGCAAAAAACAGCCTCCCCAGACACCTTGAGTTGGAACTTATTCACTTGTTAAAGAGTGTACCTTTGGGCCAACCAGATGAAATCCTTGATTAGCTTGCACTTGAACTGTTATGCAGAGAAAACCAGAAAAAGATTCCTGAAACAACCAAACCCTATTCTGAAAATTTTATTTAGTCTGATCTTTGTTTTTAATGGGTTTTATTGAGTACTACAGACTTTATTCTAATATTCACAAAGAATTTAAGAGTTGTAACTATAGCAACATTAATACCTTCCCAAAAGACTCAAATAATTCCTTTGCATCTCTAAGCTACGATCAGTGTGCTAGGCCACTGAGACCCTCTATTCTGTCTTATGTAAATTAAGTTTTACAAAACAAAATTAAGCTATAAGACAGTAAGAATCTTCTCTTAAAACACTATTTCTATCTGGAACAAGCACTGCAATTAGATCTATTTTTGGTTAAGCGGTTAATACACTGAGAATTCATGAGTGGAACAAAGTATTCCTCAAAGGGAAGCCTTTGTTTATATTCATATGATATTCCCAAGAGATTATAGAGTAAAGATGCATTATAGCAGCCTTCCAGTATCTGAAGGGGGCCTAAGGATGCTGGGGAGGGACTACAACTTAGGGCCTGTAGTGACAGGACAAGGGGTAACTGGTTAAACTTAAACAGGGGAAGTTGAGATTGGATATAAGGAGGAAGTTCTTTACTGTAAGGGTGGTGAGGCACTGCAAGGGAAGCTGTGAATGTTCCATCCCTAGCAGTGCCCAAGGGCAGGCTGGACAGAGCCTTGGGTGATATGGTCTAGTGTGAGGTGTCCCTGCCCATGGCAGGGGGGTTGGAAGTAGATGATCTTAAGGTCCTTTCCAACATGAACTATTCTACGATTCTATGCATCTAGAATTTACCTCACATATTCATTACCTTTCCAAATACTCTCATACTATACCATACAAAAAATAGTGTGGCACTGTCCAGGATAAGGTGATGAAGTCACTGCTGTTTGGCATTAGAACGGACATAGTATTCTCCACATAAAGACTTATTATGTGAGAAAGAGGAAGCAAGTCTAGAATATCCAAATAAAGTTACATCTAATATGGGAATGGAAAAAATACACTGATACAAATATCAGGTTTCAAAATCCCAGTCTCCGAATTCCACTCTCAAGTATCCATTAAACATTTCAGAAGAAAATCTCTATAGTGCCCTGACATCATTACATCACCAACAGAAGACTGAAAATATTCTCTGTATTAATACACAATGTTACTGAACATATATCAAAGTTAATTTAACACTTATGTTTAGTGTAAACACCTAAATACTCTAGCAGAAAAGGACTGTGGTCTTTAAATTTTTCATGCTATTCAAGATTGTATGGCCCACTACACTGTTTTTTTTTTTAAAAAAAAAAAACAAAAAAAACCACCTCTGTATTGCAGAAAATAATGTCAAAACTCAATTACAATCCTGCTGTTTTCTAACTTCAGTTCAGCCTACAAAACTACTGAATAGATTTTTACTATTTTTTTTTTTCTGTTTTTACAATACAGCTTCTTAAACGGAAAGAAAAGACACTCTATCAAGTTTCCACAGTTAGAAACAAATTGCCCTTGTTAGTTTCATGCACATACTTTCTTAACCTCCCGTCTTCCAAACTGGGATATATTGCCTCACCAACATATATCTCAGTATATCACAGCTAAGAAACCCAATTAAGACAACAAACAAGACTTCAAATGGAACACTGTACATAACTGACAATTATTTAAATGGAAAAGGTGAACCAGGATGAGGAAATTTGAGAATTTATGTCAGAGTACACCCGAAGAGCCTACAAAAATTGCTTTCATGACATAACCTTTATTTTTGAAGCAACTTTCCAGAAACAAACTGTAGAAAAAAGTATAAATCAAGAGGTGACTGGGTCACTACAGTCAATACTAAAGTAAGTTACAGAGTCTGACACGAATCATAACAATATGATTAATTATGCAACAGTAAGTATAGACATTTTGGTTGATACCAGACAGCATTTTTGTGCTGGAAATATTTTCTGCATGATTTGTACATTTTTTTTTTTTAGCATATAATCATTTAAGGTACAATATTTATTTCTTCACTATTTGCATGAGATATATATTGCTGATTTCCTACATTTGAAAACACAGGTGGGAAGATGCAATATGTTACAAAAAGACAAGGATATACGAAAATGTAAACAACAGATTTTCCAACCCAAAATCAAGATTGTTGTACAAGTTTACATAAATAAATCTCATTTGCAAGGACTATTAGCTGATACTGAACAAAATATTTAAGGAATGAACATACAGAGGTATAAGAAAGAATTTATCAGATTTTAAATTATCCATGAGCTGCAATATGAAACTGAGAATTCTTTATACAGTCACATGAAAAGCAAAGGACAAAGTTCAAAATTAAACACTAGTGACACAGGAAAATACAATACCGTATAGCGCATATGCTTCAACCACACATTGGCCAAGACTTTTAAGATTCCTCAAAGGACACTTTTTTTGGACAGATGAGCAGAATTTGGCATACTCTAATATAACCTTATCAAGACGCAATATTCCCTCCTAAATTTCCAACCTAATATAAACCCTAGAAAAGAGATAAGCTACATACTTGGAATATTATATCAAAATGCAGGTAAGTGATTCCAAGCCCATTTTATACTTATAGCATTTCATACGCTTTTTAAAATTTTATACAGTCTTTCAAAACACGACCTCAATTGTCACTTCTGATGGCAACTTTCAAATTCGTGTTCAAACTTGATTTTGAAATTGTTTAAGAGTAGGCCTTTCAAAAATATCATGTCAAGTCAAGGACTGGCTCCATTAATAAAATAATAAAAAGTCACCTCATCCTTACACTGTAGGATTTGAACAGCATAAACTAAAATCCATACAAATCCAAAAGAAGGGAAAGAGTAGGCACATACATGAATGAGCACATACCCTACACAAATCTTTGTGTAAGACCTGAGAACTTGCCACGAAATCTGAAAGCCCTTCAAAAGCCATCACAAGGGTGGTGAGGCACTGGAATGTTGTTGCCCAGGGAAGTTGTGAATGCTCCATCACTGGTGGTGCTCAAGGTCGGGTTGGACATAGCCTTGGGTGACATGGTTTAGTGGGAGGTGTCCCTGCCCATGGCAGGGGGGTTGGAACTAGATGATCTTAAGGTCCTTTTCAACCCTAACCATTCTATAATTCTAAATACATTAAGAAAAAAAAGAAAAAAAAAAAAAAAAGACAACGCAACTTTTCTCATGCATCTGAGTTCGGACTGATAAAATCTCATCCTCACTAAGACCCTGTGTTCAAGACTGACCTCACATTACAGAATCTCAGCTTAATGATTCATTGGATTCACCCACTTAACTTGATGGTGAATAAGCTCAAATAGAGATGTTAAAAACTGCATTTCAGGACAACCACTTGGACAATACACTGACCCAGTACACATGAACAGCTCTCTACCCTATGTGGGGTAATGTAAAGAATTCTCCAAATGGAAAGCAAAGCTTTAAAAAGGAAACAAAATAAAAATCCTCAAGCCTACGCTGCATTATCTGTGACAACCAAAATCATCAGGAGATGAGAACCTTGTGATCTAAAATTGACTTTTCCATGATTAGAGTTACATGGTTACATCCATTCTCACAAACCTCTATCTAGACAAAAAAGTTTAATACTTACATGTAGTATATTTAGAATACTGAATGGAAAACAATTCTCAGAATTAAAAAATTTATCAATTGCTCTGTTCCACAGGCCATGAGGACTTATTTCTCCTGTCTTAACTCATAATGATCTGTATGGTCATAAAGAGTATCCAGTACACTATATAGTAGCAATAGTGAAGCCTAGTAGATAGACCTTACTAATAGAAACACAATTTCCAAGCCCTCAGATCACAGTTACAGTTACAAACTAGTCAGCCATACAGAGCCCTTTTTACATCCTCAGTGCTCTCAGTTTTCCAGTCACTGAAAGCAGTTACTCATTAATACTCAAATCTTGAAAATCACGTTCTTTTCTTCATAAGAGTATTTTCTTTCAGGTGTTCAGTTATTTCACTCTGCTATCTTATGTGTGTCTTCATAATACATTAAATTTCTTAGCAATATATACCCATTCACATGGATATATGTGCATTTTTTATATATATACATTTTTACACATACACCCATTAACCCAACCACAGTTTGTTTACTGCCTTAGTTTCTTCTCACTTCTACTCTCTCACATTCTCTCACCCCACAAAATACCAGAATTAATTATCTGAACCTAGTCTGATATCTTTAAAAATAGGATAATATTCTGCAGTAAAGAGAGTAATGAATAGCAAATCCAACACCACTTTGATAAGACATTACAGCTAATTTAATTCATGAGCTGTATAGTTCACATGCCAAGAATATCTGGCATACCCTTGTAGACTGTTTCTCCAAAATCATAGCACTATTGCTTACTAAGAGGTTCACTCACTACTATAACTGAATCAGCACACCTTCCAACAGAAATGTGCTTTAAATTATTCATTTTAAAGAAACACCCTTTCAATATAATCTATAATTCAGGACTTACTCTTATAGAAATAATGCACAAGCGAAAATGTGCTAAAATTAGAAGGGAAGGCAGGATATATAAGGATCAGAAATTTAAGCAAAGCCAACCTATCTGGCCAGTTCAACATTTCATATATAGTCCAAATCAGTTGCAACTGAAAGTTACTGGCATCCTATAGTTATTAGTTTATCATCCATTGACAGTTTTTACAGAAGATGAAACGTTAGGTTTTCAACAATAACAATCAAAGGCATATTTCTGTACTGAAGAGAGATGAAATACGCCAAACACGAAAATTAGGCATATTAGATATTTACTGGTTTATGACGTGAACTACAATTTGTTACAGATGCTTACACATTTCCTGGGAATAAGTAACAGCCTCAGAAGACCAGGCAGAGACTGATGAAATTATTATTTCATATATAAGAGGTCCTCCTACATCAATCATGGAAGAGGAAACTAGCATTGCACTATCCAAAACATAACTCTTCAGGAAGTACCAGAAGGAAGCTGTGCCACTGACGAATACAAATACCCTCTTGATGTCAAAATTAAATGTTACCCTTAATAGGTTCAGTATACAAGTTAAGAACCATCAATGTTTAGAGTCCTTAAGCATCTGTTTTCACTGTACTGCCTTTTTTAGTCAAGTTTACTAAATTACTCAGTCTTTAAAATGACATCTGTGTTCAACATGCAACATACTTCAGATGTGACTGCACTTTATGGTATAGTAGTTTGCAAAAAAAAAAAAAAAAATATTGTCTTGGTTATAAAAATTACACCAACTATGCAATGAAAAGCTCTTCAAAGCAAAGCAAAACAGTAAGGCTTTTTTCCCCACTCTCTGCTTTCTCTGCCCTCCATGTGTCCGAGCATTTCTAGGTTGGGTGGGTGGGTGAAGTTTTTTTCCTCTTTTTTGTTTCCTGTTACTACAATCATTGTTCGATTTTACATCAAGAATCATATTTCAGAGAACCAAGGGAGGCCAAGCAACAAAACTGTGTTTGTTCTCAAGCAGTGCTGCTCTTCATCAAAAATTAAAGCAAATTAAGCTAGAAATCACAACTAATCTAGGAATATCTGGAGTTCTGAATCTCTACCTAGCCATTACAAACAATTGCCAGCAGATTTGTTTTTTTTTCCCCCTTCTACAAATACTTTAAATGCACAAACACATGACAATTGGAGTGGTTTATCTGTGCATTTTATTACAGGAGATAAACTGGCAATATTAAATCAAGAGTTCCCAATTTCAGGATATCAGTGAAACCATAGCTGGCTTATTTCTCTACAAAGCTGCTGGCATCACACATTCATTAAGTAGCAACAACTACAAGTCCAGGTATACCAACAAAACCAAGCACTAGTAATATTTGTTTCTTCACATACAATCATTTATAATACCAAATCATGCTCCTAGCCAGGCTTTCCCTCTTTTCTACTTGCTTTGCTTTGAAAAGAAACATTATCATGGAAACACAAACCTACCTAAACAAAATGCAAGGGCATCTCAAACACAATATTAAGTCCCCTTGTCTTACTCCCTTTTTTCAACATCATTTTTAGGTAGGAATTCCAGTATTCTGAAGTAAAGGTAAAGCCTCGCCTATGCATTCATCTCAATTACTGCCTGACAGCCTTGTCTGACTATTCACCCCCTTTGGTAGTCCTCATTTCAGTGGGAACCCTCTTTATTAAAAAAGTGAGTAAAAATCAAAAAGAATACTTAAAATTAACAGAGGTATGAACCCAGGCCTCCAAATATATAGTGTCGAAGCACTTCACTTGCAACTAGACATTTAAGATCAAGATTCAAATACAAAATTAATGTATTGCAGGCTTTTACCACCGAAGTACACTCCTAAGAGGAAACCCTTCAAAGCACTATGAAACTAGCATACACTAAGCCATGAAATCACTAACTATGCAACCAACTCCTGCCTGCTTTAGTTTTAAGTTATGTGGGTTTATCTGCAGACCCATCAGAAACAAAACGGGCTCCTGAGGGAATGGCTAATTAACCACAAAGTCAGCTGACATTCACATTTCCCATTTCACAATGTTGCTTCTCTGTTCACTGTGTATTGCAAGCTTTTTTCAACAGATAAAGAATTCATTGATAAGTAATCTTACCTACAGTAAGGTACAATTCATACATATTTCATGTTAAAGAATATTAAAAATCATTGCTAAACAGGATTTTTGAGATTATGCTTCTCAATCTGCCTCTGATGTCAGTCAGGGTGAATATTTACAGAATTACACCCTAGCAACATCTTAGCCTTAACTTTCGCTCACAAAATTAAATAATGTACACTTTCCCCCCAAACACCCCCAGATAAGGAGAACAGAAGCAGAATTCCAAAATACCCTTGAGATTTCAGGTCTCAAATACTATTATTTCACAAAATACGTACGACCCACTCAAACTGTCCTACCACAGACTTCCGGAGCATTGTTTTCCCAGAATTAACTCAAATCAAGTCAACAAGGCTGTACTCTGCCCTAACCCACATGTAACAGCACAGCAGGGGTATTGAAAAAAATTAGGCCTACCTAACAACAAAGGCAGAAAAATCATCCCAACTGCCACAAAATGAATCTTTCAACTTTAACAGTATTGCAGATAAAGAGCTGATGTAATTCTAGAAACACTCTTCATTGAGCATGAAGGGTACAGATTACTGTGTTAAACACTTAAAAGGGATAGCTTTCATAGGCTTTATAGTATCAGTGATGGATGTTCCCCAATTTGTTTCCAGTTTCCAACTGATGAAGGATGTAATGCATACACCTGAAATACAAAAAAAAAAAAAAAAAAACAAAAAAAACAAAAAAAAAACTTAAAAGAAGCACCTTTTTTCACCCAGAAGAAATGCATTTCCATGTCTTTTAAAATATTTTGCAGTAACACGGGCATTAGCTCTTTTTTTTGCCAATTCTTTCCAAATCTCTTCTCAATTACTTTGTTTTCCTTCTAATGGTTCTGTGGTGTAGGACAGTTTCTTTCTCACAGTTTCTTTCCAACAGCCTTTTCCATGAGGAAAGAAAAAAAAAAAGTATCGAAACCAACTTTAATTAAGGAAAATTTTCCACTAACAGATCCAAGGAATCTATGTCAATCACTTAAAAAGGAGGAAGAACAATGTTGTTGATTCAGTATACTTTCCATATCCACCACCTATGAGTGTGACAACTGGGTAGGTTAAATAAGGACATACTGCAGAAGTCATAGGCCTTTGAAAGTCACAGAAGTCAGGAAGAGTTTAGCGTCTTCAGAACTCAAATTGAGAGTACCAACATGCAAACCGAACCATTTTGACAAAAGGGACAAATTTAGAAAAAGACTGAGGAGCAGCTGTCCTCATTGTTCATTCTCCAGAGACAGGCAAGGAGTTACCCACTAATTTTCCTGAAAACAAACTAAAATTTTACAATGCATGCTCTGAAGTTATTTTTGGCAGGCCATGCAAACTACAACTGTACAGGCTATCATCTCCTGCACCCAAGGAGCTGCAACAAGCCAATACCAAGCTGCGGGTAAGAGGTCTGAGGCTAGAAGCCTGTCATCAGTTTTGGGGAAGGTGGCTACAAGAGTCTGCTATTATAGCACCCAGAAGTTTCACATAAACACAGTCAGCTCCCAGCCTCCTGATTTTTATACTTGCCATTTTTACACCTATTACAGTGCATTCTAATTAGTAGATCAGCAAAGTAAGAATCTTACACCCAGTTCAGCCTGTTCTTGAAGAGTCTATGGAGAGATAGCTCTCTTAACATCTACCAAAACAATTTTGGAGCATTTAATTTACTGACTGGAGCAACACCTGAGAGGCATACAAAGCAGTACTAATTAGACATTTTGTTTTAATCCAGTGAATTCCCTGCACCTTCAACAATAATATCAGAGTCATTACTGTAAATATTTCAGGTTGCTCAGAGTCTCCATATTCCCTAACACAAACAGAACAACATTAAGCAAATTCCAGAATGCTGTTTAAGAAGTTACATTTTAATGAATAATCATACTAAAATTCATGAAAAATACTGCATACTAGATATCTTAAATGGTCACTTTTAATTATTTTGGTAACAAGCCAAAACCTCCTTGGCAAGAAACATGTCCAGAACAAAATCCCATACCTTGTTAACCCTACATGCTTTCCTCTTGCATTAGACAATGTCAGAGATTAAATGCATTTTACAGGCAAAATGTTGCATTGCACTGACAGTTTCAGTACTTTTTGAAAGTATGCAACATACAATGTCAAATGTACACAAGAAAAACAAATTCATGTCCACATGATAGGTTACAACTCCTAATAGTAGTTTATATTATATATCTCTTCTGCCTGGATTTGTCCTTTTGAATAAATACAAATCACTACACAGGAGTTCTTGCAAACTGCATGGTAGAATCAAATTAACAAATACCAAATATGTGACCTTTCATGAAAAATTAGCTCAGAATCAGTCTTTTAAGGAAGAGAAAACATCCTAGGAAAATAAGTAATTGCTACACATTCTAGATATTGTATAAATAGTTTTTAGAAACAAAAATCTGCTAAGTACAATAGATAGCCAATTAAGAAGTGTTGCATCCCAACGAGAAGGAAGTACTGCAGGAGGGCCAGGAGACCTCCTTGGATGGGTAAGGAGCTGGTGAGGAAACTTCAAAGGAAAAAAGACACTTATAAAAGGTGGCCTGGGAAGAACACGGGAATGTTGTCTGGGAGCTAGGGACCAGGTCAGGAAAGCTAAGGTCCACTTAGAATTAAACTTGGCTAAGGATGTGAAAGGTAACAGGAAGGGATTCTATAGGTACACTGTAAATAAAAGACAGGCTAGGGACAACATGGGCCCTTTCCAGAAGCTATCAGGAGAACTGGCTACCCAGGATTTAGAGAAGGCTGAGGTTCTTGATGATTTCATTGCCTCAGTCTTCACTGGCAAATACTTTGACCACACCACCTAAGTCCTGGAAGGCAGATGCAAGGAAAGTAAGAATGAAGACCTTGGGCCCACTGTAGGAGAGAATCTGGTCCGAGACCATCTTAGGAACCTGAACATATCCAAGTCCATGAGACCTAACGAAAACCATCCATGGGTCCTGAAGGAGCTGGCAGATGAAGTTGCTAAGACACTGTCCATCATATTTGAAAAATCATGTCAGTCAGGCAAAGATCCTAACGATTGGAAAAAGGGTAATATAACCCCCATTTTCAAGAAGGGGAAAATGGATGAGCCAAGGAACTACAGACCAGTCAGCCTCACCTCTGTGCCTGGCAAAATCTTGGAGCAGATTCTCCTGGAAGGCATGCTGAGGCACATGAAAAACAACAAGGTGCTTGGTGACAGCCAGCATGGCTTCAGTAGGGGGAAATCCTGATTGACCAATTTGGTGGCCTTCTATGACGGGGCTACAGAACTGATGGACAGGAGTAGAGCAGTTGATGTCATCAACCTGGACTTGTGCAAAGCATTTGACACTGTCTCACATGACATCCTTGTCTCTAAATTGGAGAAACATCAATTTGATGGGTGGACCACTTGGTGGATAAAGAACTGGCTGGATGGCTGCACGCAAAGAGTTGTGGTCTACGGCTCAGTGTCCAGCTGGAGACCAGTAACAAGCGGTGTCCCTCAGGGATAGGTACTGGGACCGGTCTCGAGTGTGCTCTCAGCAAGTTTGCTGATGACACCGAACTGTGTGGTTCGGTTGATATGTTGGAGGGAAGGAATGCCATACAGAGGGACCCTGACACGCTTGTGAGGGGGGCTGATGGCAACCTGATGGAAGTTTAAACATGACAAGTGCAAGGTCCTACACCTGGGTCTGAGCAATCCCAGGCACAGCTAAAGGAGCTACAAGCTGGGCAGAGAAAAGATTCAGAGCAGCCCTGTCCAGAAGGATCTGGGGGTGCTATTCGATGAGAAAACGAACATGAGCCAGCAGTGTGCGCTTGCAGCCCAGAAAGCCAACCACATCCTGGGCTGCATCAAGAGGAACGCGACCAGCAATTTGAAGAAGGTGACCCTGCCCCTATAACTCTTCTCTCGTGAGACCTCACTTGGAGTATTGTGTACAGTTCTGGTATCCTCAACATAAAAAGGATATGAAACTGTTGGAACAAGTGCAGAGAAGGGCCAATAGGATGATCAGAGGACTGGAGCACCTCCCACATGAAGACAGGATGAGAAAGTTGGGGCTGTTCAGGCTGGAGAAGAGAAGGCTGCGTGGAGACCTCATAGCAGCCTTCCAGTATCTGAAGGGGGCCTATAAAGATGATGGGGAGGGACTCTTCATTAGGGACTGTAGTGATAGGACAAGATGGGTTCAAACTTAAACAACAGAAGTTTAGACCGCATATAAGGAGGAAGTTCTTTACTATAAGGGTGGTGAGGCAGTTGAATGGGCTGCCCACAGAAGTTGTGAATGCTCCATCTCCAGCAGTGTTCAGGGCCAGGTTGTACAGAGCCTTGGGTGACACGGTTTAGTGTGAGGTTCCCCTGCCCACAGCAGGGGCATTGGAACTAGATGATCTTAATGTCCTTTCCAACCCTAACTATTCTATGATTCTACGATACTCAGACTGAATATCCAGGAACGAAATAAGAGCAAAGTTTTTACATAACAATTACAGTTTTAAACAAAGAGACCTGTTAACAGAAGAGCTATGAAATACACTGCACACCAAATAAAGAACATAACCATTCTACTTATTGTTTGGTATTAAATGCTCTCCAACAAATAGAGACAAAACTAGAAATCCAGATACTCCACAACATACTCAAATTGGAGTGCAATTCGGATTTACTTAACTACAATGGGGACCAAATTGAACTGGACTTCCCTGCTCCCTCAACAAACTAACAAATTTGAACATCAAAGCAAGACTTTGGAAATGATTCCACTGACCAGATAACCCAACAGACTAACATTCCATCACCACTGGCATTACAGAGACATGTTATACCATGCAGTTTAGTGACATGGAAATGATGCTTCCTTCATTAATTTTCATGTGCTTCAGTTATAAATAAATAAATAAAATGCATTCGCTAGCAATTTGCCTGAGGTGAAGCATATCAAAGCAGATCAATTGGAGAAAAAACAGAAACACATTTACACAAAAGTTACTGCGACTGAATTAACAGACCAGCAGGTAGAGTGCTCCAATTTGGGATGGGAATGAAGAAAGAGGGCAGAAGAAAAAAGGCAGCCAAGTGGAAAGTTTTCATGAACAAATGTCACAGATAATCATAATTTAAGACTGAATAGAGCAACTGCTAGAATTCACCAAAAGAAAATTTGAGCATATAAACATCTGAAGAGCAGTTCTGCAACACGAACATCCTCAAACTGTCTTAAAATAGGTACAGGTATTAAAAAAAACCTTCAGCATGACCATTACACAGCAGCTCAGGCAAGTTTAGTTTACTAACCCAAAAGCACAGCACTTTAGCAATAAAAGGTGCAGTTGTACTTAAATGAACTAACAACAATTTAAATCTAATTTAAGCATGCCTAAAAAGGAAAAATGTAATTTTGCATTCTACAAGATAGATATGTCCAGGAGAGCACATTCTGAATATTTCCAGTATGCCAGGATTTGCAGCTTCAACACTATTTTCCCTGCTCTGGTCATCTTGGGCCTTTCAGTGAAAGAGCTTATGTATTTAAGTAGAACAGTTATGTTGCTTAAATTGAAGTTCAAAACCACCAAATTCAGAGTTCAATATGACTGTGGCACTTAAAAACATTTAAAACATTCTCTTCTGGAGAAGAGAGGGCTGCATGGAGACCTCATAGCAGCCTTCCAATATCTGAAGGGGGCCTATAGGGATGCTGGGGAGGGTCTCTTCATGAGCGACTGTACTGAGAGGACAAGGGGTATCGGGTTCAAACTTAAGCAGGGGAAGTTTAGATTGGATACGAGGAAGAAATTCTTTACTGTAGGGATGGTGAGGCACTGGAATGGGTGGCTCAGGGAAGTTGTGAATGCTCCATCGCTGGCAGCGTTCAAGGCCCAGTTGGACATAGCCTTGGGTGGCATGGTTTAGTGGGAGGTGTCCCTGTCCATAGCAGGGGGGTTGGAACCAGATGATCTTAAGGTCCTTTCCTACCCTAACCTATGATTCTAGGACTAAAACAAAAACACAAGTTAATCTTCATAATGAGATTGCTATTTAGTATTTTCAGAATGCTCTTTAGAGCAGAACAAGATGTTTTCTTTAAGTTCAAATAATCTTTCCAACATGTTAAGTCTGTATTATTTTCAGGATATTTTAATTTTTTCTATATGTATCATCAATGGGTTCAGGACAAAACTGCTCACAGAAAGACTTTATTTTACACCCGTTTCCTCTAAACCTTTAGAAAAAAACCAAACATGACACAGGTAACATCTTCTCAAACACCACCCCCTGAAATTCCTTAAGAAACAAGTCTTTTATTTGCCAACTTACAGCCTTATTATCACGACTGAAATTACTTCAATGCCCTTGAAAAAATATATTATTTACATGAAATAAAACAGTAAGCATAACACAAGGGACAAAAATTTGAACATTTCTTTTACCAAAATCAACAAAGCGAGGCTACAATTATCCACGGAAATACAATAATGAAACTGACAGTGTTTTTTTAATATTCTCTCATCCTGTAACATCCCACTCACTTTTCAAATATAATGTATTTTGCTAACTGTTGTCACAATTTATTCACCTGTTTCCCAGCTGATTTCCTTAGCACTTTAAATTTACAGTCTCTATAGTAAAGAAGAGGCTGTAACAAGGGAAAATCTCTGATCCATCCTCACTACTTAAAAATAACAATAAAGCAGTAGGTATTTAAAATAAAAACTGAACCACTATTATAATGTGAAGTGCAAACAGTGCTTAAAGAATGCTGCATCATATATCTCACCCCTCCCTTTTCTTTTTTTTAGAAAGGGACACATTTGTTTATTTGTTTGAAAGATAGTCTTCAGACGTGAAAACAGAGAATAGCTCTCCCCTAACACCTGAATATCCCACGTGCATACTAACACACAGCAGTTAAGGAAATTTTTACTTACCAACATCTTTGAAGCTGCTAAAAAACCTCTAAAACTGTGTAGAAATGGGAGAATGCTTTCCCAAGTAAAGACATTGTGTCAAACTACTCCCAAGTACTACAAGCTAATGCTGAAGATGTTTTACACTGATAAGTATTAGCAGTAAGTGAATTATATTTTTTAACGTAAATTGATTTGCTTAAGAACAGCTTAAGACAAGCCCTTGCAAGGTAAACACAAAGTTTCCATCTCTTCTAAAATTTTGCTCTTTGCTGTATACATGTCTAGTACCACTTTTGTTTGTTATGAGAAACATAAACTCCACCTCCCTTTTCTTTCTTATAGTATCTGTATATTGCATAACACCCTTAAAGTGAAACAAACCAGAATCAAATGCACTTCAGCCTGGGATTTGTTTACCTAAGTTTTCATAATATAAAAGCCAAAACATAAAGACATCGATCTTCAAAATGCTGCTCTCCCTATCCACTATAAACAGTCCAGACATGAAAACTCAGGAACCTAACCACAGAAAAGGTGAGTCAAGCCCTAAGAACCTCCATGCTGTCAACCACCAGTACTTACAAGTTCATACTTCCACTCTTTGAAGAAGGGGAAAGAAAAACAAGCAAATAAAAACAACAAAGAAGATCAGATTCTTATTTCTCTTCAAGTTTTCTATCTTTTTCAGTTTGGGCTGACACATGATTCTTTATGGAAGAATTTTTCAACACTATCTTCACCTGGAACATTAGTTTCACTTAAGTATAAAGTTGGCAGGGAGAAGGTTTGGTGTTAGGTGCTTTTAAGTTTGTGGGAGAGGAGGTTTGCATCCTTCTTATTTATGAAATATCAGCACTTAACTGGGTTCCAGATTATTTGATTATTTGCATTACAACAGGCACTTCTGGCTATTTATATGACTTAAATTATTTATCCTCAAGAAGTATACTCAAGAGTCAAAACTCATTCTGTAATACACCAAGATCAAAACATCAGAGAAAGAATAGTCAATTTCTTTGCGTAATGAGTTAAATATCTAAATAAGATTAAGACAAAAGAAACAGGCAAACAGTAGCTATTTACCTCAACACTGATTTTAAACACTGAAGATAGAAAAACAGAAATGTGAACTTTCAATTTTCACATGTTCAGACTTCTTCCGTATACTCTCACTTTTCTCAACTTTATGAAATACAAAAAAAGAGTATTTGTTCCAGTCCATTTTCTTCTAGCCTAATGAGAACAAGAACCTTATGGGAAAGGACCTGTTGCTGCCTACTCATAAACATGCTACTGAAATTCATCTCAGCTATGGGTAACAGGAAAAGCAGAAGAAAGCTGAGTCACACCTGGTCATTTTCTCGCTAGAACATCAGCTATAACAATACTAAGGATTTATTTTTGGACAAGAATGATCTTGTGGGAAGGAAAAATGAAGCAAGAAAGGCTGAAAACAAAATCTAAGTCATTTGGCTTTATGACTAAAGCCTCAAGGATGTACAAATGTAATGGTGAATTCAGGTCACCATTACAGTCACAACATTCAGACTATGTTTTCTTTCAAAACTTGTGGTATTTAAGGATACTGCCAAGTAAAATCATGATTATTTATCATTTCAGTATCAAGAAAAGGTAATAAAACTGGAAAAAAATGTTCACATGCCCCTCAAAATATAGTATCATAAATAGGTGAGAACCTCAGTGGTGAAACAAAAAATAACAGTGTTCCTTGTTAGTAAAGAAGCACTTGGCTATTCTGGTGCAGATTTTTTTTTTTTTTTTTTTTTCCTTGGACTATACACAGGGAAAATTGTCTGTAATGTCCCCAATACAGGAACAGACTTCTTCTTACAGCATTAGTCTGCAGTTCTGTACCTACTGTCCTCCTGATATAATGCCATTTGAAATATATTTGGCTAGCATATTTTGCATGCAAACACAGTGAAATTATGCATTTAAAAGTATGTTGTGCCTAATTTTTCCCATGCACTTTTTAAAATTTTCCCATGCTCATAAAGAATAAAATACTGGTTTGCCCTATTTTCTATTCTGCATTCGTTTACTCTCAACAGGCACTTTACTCTCATGGGAACAGCTTTTTAAAAGTATCTTTTCAAATAATAATACTGTTATTGAAATATTTCAATCAATTTAATAGATTTACAAAACACAATTCACACTTATAAAGCCTGCTGTGGACTTCGAAAAATGGGCAAGAAACACATCTCACAAGAGAGACAGTAAGAATAACTTTGTGATCTTTCCCCTCCTGGAGCTCTCTTCCTTTCCCTATTACCAAATATTTAATTTAGGAATGTAACAACTGTTCTCTCAACTTCACCTACTCAAAACTGAAGAATTATCTTCTGGTTTTCATGTACTTATTATTCTGTTTACCTGAATTACTTCTTCATGATGGCTCAATTAAAAATTTAGTGCCTTTCTGAATATATGTCAGGAGTCTGACTGCAGCCTCTTTCGCTACTGAAATAGGAAGGCTGCTCTTGTAAAATGTTCATCAAAAATAAAATAAAATTAAATTAAAAAAATAAAACAAAATAAGGATGACTCAGAAACTATGCCACTAGCATTCACAGTCTCTCTCTTCCACCAACCAGATTTACAAAAATTTGAAATAGGTTCAGATAAGTGTGAATGGGCCATGAACTTTCAGCAGTTAAGCTTCAAAGAACATGTGGTCATGACATATAAATTTTTGCTTCTGTGCAGCACAGAACTACCTCAGCCTTGGCAGAGCTGAGTATCTAAATTCAACTGAGATTCGCAGAATATTTCTGAGTAGCAGTTTCTGAGTGTGCTATACAAACATTCATATTTCAAACTCCTTTGAAAGGAAAATTAATTCAAAACCAGAAATGGACAACTAGGCACCTTCAATAGCTCCAGAGCAAGAGTACTCACCTTTCATGTAAGAGGACTAGTTAAAAAAAAAAATAGACCTCAAACTTTCAAAGCCATGGATTCAACCCTCAGGAAGTGCCCTCAATGCAGTACTTTTCCTGTTCAACCTTTCTTAGTGCCAGAAACCAGCATGCACCCTGCTCCTGTGCCCTCCCCAAACCTGTAACTGCACTTCATCAACTAAATACTAGGATACTTCCCCTAAAAGCATACCTGTACCATAGTCTCTACTCACAGCACTTTTAATTAAAGGTCCTACAAACACCAAAACACAGGTTGAGTCCTAGGATTTTGGGGGGAGGTAAACGTCCTATCGATTCTTATTATACACCATTCTCTCCTTTTTGCTTCTTCTTTCCTCACAGTGAGTTCTTAGCAAAACAAGACGGTGTCCAACACAAATCAGAGATGACACATGCAATCCAGCCTGCATTACGGTGGTTGGGCTAGTCCTCTTAGCCTATGAAGGATATTTAAACCAGTAAAACCAGGCACTCCTTCCATTTATTTATTTATTTATTTTATTTTTGCATTAACTTTATTCCATTCTCCAGGAGCAGGGACCTAAAGTCAGGGATGACCACAATCTCAGACACACCAATGTAATTTTGTTACCTTAAATACTACTCATGAACAGCTGTAACAGAATGGAGCTCAACTCCCTATTTTGCCACTTTCTCAAGCTAACAGTTTCCAAGGCCATACTGTTTCTAAGCCTGGGTATGTCTATAAGCAACAACAATTCTTTAGTAGAGAAGACACCAGAACTTCCTGTCCTGTAATTTCTGGGTATTCCTTTTTCCGCCACAAACATCTCCATATACCTCTGACAGAGCACATAACTTTTGAGAACATCAGCAGAAAGAAAGCAGCTATTCTTATCACAGAAATGAAACTGCAGACGACTCTAAATTGCTGTAGTGAAATTGATGACAATACATTAATCTTACCTATCTGTGCAGGAAGATCAAAATGGATGATAGGGTTACACTGACTTAAACCACTGCTAAAAAAAAAAACAAACCTGTAGATATACTCCTTCAGTACATGTATTATAAACCTAAACTGTATTTAACTAACTTAATTTTAAAAGGTTTAAGACAAGCAAAAATGAGTTTTCCACATTAAACTACACATCTACATCTTATTCTGCACTGATTTAACTTAAAGTCCGTTTAACTCAGGAATGCAATGTAGCATGTTAGTAGGTGCATGCAGAACAGTCCAACCTTGCAGTTACTGGCTCAGATCTTAGATGCTCTTCAGAGACATCAGCAGGGCACTACATCTTTATAAACTGCCACTCAGAGGTAGGAATACATGTGTTCAGTTTCAGTATCACTTTGGGGCTCCTGTATTGCTTCCTGGTCAAGAGCTAAATTTGTTTCCTCCTCACAGCCTTCTACTGAAGTGCAAAGGCATCTCAAAAATTAGCTCATTTTCTTCGATAAGGTGAGGCCTTTTGTACTTTTTTTGCACATTTTCATACCCTCCAAGTTTTGCATTTTGTCTTCCTTCTCCCTACAAAGCAATCAAGCTACATTTCATAGGAGATGGGAAGAACAGTCAGCTTCTCAGAGTTACTCAAGAAAAGTAGAAACAAAAAAAAAAAAATCAAGCTGGGGAAGAGAGATGAAAGGGAGACTATTCTTCCATTAGTCTGTCAGTGCCCTGATAGTCAGCCATCTGCTCCTTTTACATTCTTTTTCCTCCTCTGTGTCTTCCTTCATATGCAATCATCTCACTTTTTCAAAGCCTCTTTTTATACCTTGTGGAATCACAACTTCCCTCTTCCTTAACATTTAAGGAACACCCCAAAGAATACCCTAAAAAGATACACTATATAAAACTGACACCAAGATTACTTCCACATTTCTTCACTGGCCTCAGGAACATTTCCACAACTATTATGCTTTCTTTAAAAATTACTACTTTTCTGCAGCCTGTGCTTCACTTGAAGTCATACCCATTTGTGATGACAATTGTATCCACAGCCATTAGTCATGATGCAGCAAACAAGATAGACCACTCCTAGCAAAAAAAGGACACTACCAGACTTTCAAGCAGTCTCTTCGTAATCTCAGTTAATTTATCAATAAAATGCCTGTTCACATTTCAAACTGGAAAATTATCTCAAAAAAACAATGCACCACAAGAGAAGATAACGCAGCCTTCAGCAACATTCTTAGGCCTTTCCAACTCTATTTTTAAAAACCTATTAAAACCCACAACTTCATTTACGAAAGGGCTCAAATTGCACCTTTCTGTCTAAAGAGATCTTAGGAGAAATGCAGAACTACAGCACGTACTGAAATAAATCCACCCAAAATAATTTCACAAGCATAAAGAAAAAATAAATAAAACTTCATAGAGTTGAACACACAGGCCTTCAAACCAGGTGCAAAAATATATGCAACTAAATGCACCTGTGTTCAAACACAATGTACAGAGACAGTGGATATGAACAAATGCACATCATCATCAGTGTCTAAAATGCCAATTTGTTAAACACACACATTCACTCTGCAACACCGCTGGTTAGAGGCAGCTTTGGTAAGTGCGGCAGATGGAAGATACAAACCTTGCCTTGCCCCAAAATTCGATGCACGCAAAGCATCTTTGCATCAAGATTCACGGCAATGGCGTGTTGGGGATGTGAAAGATACTTAGCTGTATTCAGTTAACTTGTTTGATCTCTTCGCTGGCCTAACAAGTACATTTAAATGAATTTTTTGTCGTGATGCAGGTAAATGGAGTTAAACCAGACGAATCAGGTCTCTAGGCTTCAGTCGCGACTGTCCTGCCTCACAGACGGGCCAAACCCTGTTAACCGGCTTGTTCAGCTGCAGATCAAAAACACGACCTCGCAGCAGGGGACGCCGCCACCAGCTCCGCTCCCGCACCGCACCGAAGGGCAAACAATGTCCCCAGACTCCAGGCACTGCTCCACAACTGCACGGGGGCTGCGGCGAGTCTTCCCCGGGCGAGCACAGCCTCCATGGGCAGCCCAGCGGCCCACAACACCTACCGGCCCCCTCCCCAGCGCCCATGCAGCGTGCGCGAAGAGAGGGATAGCCCGCAACGGCACCTGTCGACTGCTCAACAGCCGATCGTCCAACCGGGCTGCTTCAGTACGGGCCCACAATACCCAGCAGCAGCGGCTCCGGGGCGCGGCGGGAGGAAGAAAGGAAGGGGGAGCGCCCAAAATGCGCTCGGGAAGAGGAAGGGGACAGGCGGACGTGAGGGTATTCCCTCCCGCCCGGCACAGCGCAGGCAGACACCTAGGCAGCTCCTTTGTTCCTTCCCGGTCCCGCTGCCTCCCGCCTTCCCGCACTTACCCACGGTGGCAAGGGTCTCCAGGTCCTCCAGCTTGTAAGCAGCGGGCTCGGGCGCGGCAGGCAAGCCGGGACCGGGGGGGCTGGGGGCGGGCGCGGCAGGCTGAGGCGCTGCCAGTCCCGCTGCCGCCGTCTCGCCGCCGCTCTTCGCCCCCATTTTGGCTTTGGCGGCGCTGAAGGCGTCCATGGGGGCCCCGGCCACTCAGCACATGGAAAAGGGCGAGCCGGGTCGGCGAGGGAAGGGGAAGGACAGGAAGCAGAGGGGACGTAAAGTTTCAGTCTTCAGCAGGCGGGGTGGCTGCTCCTCAGGGCTGGAGCCCGTTCCCGTTGCTGTCTCTGAGGGGTCGCGGAGCCCTTCAGCATCGCGGTCAGCCGCCGCACCGCCCGCCACTCGCAGCAGCCGCGCTCCCAGACAATGGCGAGGGTGAGGCCGGCCGAGCCGAGCCGAGCCGAGCCGAGCCGTGCAATGCCGAGCCGCTCGGCGCCACACGCGGAGCAGAGGGGCGGAGTTCGCCTTCCTGCCGCTGCGGCACAGTCCCGCAGAGGGCTGGTGGGGCGGGGACGGGGTGGGGAGAGGCGCGGCGCCGCCGCATGCCGGGAGTGGGGAGCCCCCTCCCCGCCCCCCGTGCCGCGGGTACGGCCCGGGAAACAGGGTCAGGTAACGCCGGCGGCGTTTGGCCGTTCTTGCTCACCACTGCGTCCCACCGGAGGGGCAGCTGCCTGCGGGGTGGGTGCGGTGGGCAGCGGAGGCTGCCCCACCGGGGGAAGGTCCCATCTGCTCTCTACAGAAAGTTGCTGCCCGTTACAGAGCGGGTTCCTGGCCCGCCTGGCTTCGCGCTGACAGCTCTGGGAAGAGCCGACGCGCCGGAGCTCGGGTGTTTCAGTGTTAGCCACCTCTACTGCACGTTTCAGAAGGTTTCTCACAAGTTATTTTACTGCCTATTTTCAAATAGGTGTGGATATCGCAACGGCTTCGGCCCCTCCATGTACCGTGCTTCAGCTAGCAAGGTATTTCGGCAACCAGGGCTGGTTGACGAGTGCGCTAAGCTGAACTGAGGAGGCACCTAACGTGGCAGCAGTCAAGTACTCAATATAGCTTCTTCCACAGCGGCCAAGAAACTGTTGACGATTATGCTGTACGACAGGGAAAAGTGGTGTGTGGGCCAAGTCTCTTGGAAGCCTCCATGTCAAAATTGGGAAGGAAATCCTAATTTTTTCCGTGGCTTGTTCTGTCCCAGTTTGACACTGTTCACAGCTCCAGCCCTATGCTCCAATAAGCAGGATGTCTGTAAAGCCGATGTGTAAATCAAGTCACACAGGTGTCAGTTTGCATCTTCTTTTTATTAAATGTGAAAACATTGAAATATAAGGCCTACCAGTTTCTTTGTGGAGTAGGTATTTCTCATAGTAATGAGAAAATATATAAAGTGAGTGTAAAAAATTATAAAAATGAGTGTAATGCATATAAAAATGAGTGTGTATATAAAAACATATAAAAATTAGTGTAAATACATAAATTATATATAAAAATTAAAATTTTATGTTCATCTTCCTTGAATTTTAAGAGTTCTTTACAGTCTTGTTTACAGCCACAGTGATCAAGGGTTATAACGTGCATTTTCATCTGTTAGCTTGTTGACATGAAGGGTGATGACTAATTCAGAAAAATGCTAGGTCATCTCTGCTTCCTGTCAGCCTGTGAAAAGAATCACCAGCCAGGGAGGATGACCTCACTTTTGCTACAAAATTTCAAATTTCATTTGTGCTCTTTTCAGAATGCAGTCTGGCCCTTCTAGTTTGCTTTACCACTTAATATCCTTTTGCATTCTGTTTTGTACATTGTCTACAAAAATGATCGTGATTCACACCTTGATTAGAGTATTAGAAAGATTCCTTAAATTGTAAATTATAATTGTTTTGTCAGGCTGTGTTGTCAGTTTCTGTTTCATCAAAACCAAGCAAGCCAACAAACCTCTCAGCAAAAACAGTTTGAAAAATAAATGTTGATACATTGAGGAAATCTCAGTGTGCATAAGTTGTAGATTTGAGTTGTTTTTTTTTTTGTTGTTTTTTTTTTTTTAACTAACTGCAAATTGAGATGATTTTTAGGAAAAGGTGCAAGCTAATTGTGATCATCATTTTCAAGACAGATTCCCTTAATGTCAGTCTATCCAAGAAGCTTGATATGTGTTCTTCCCAAAATCTTGTTTTCTTTTTCATGAAAACTAGGAAATCATTCAGATTCTGAAGAAATTGCTCAAATTTTAAAAAGGACATAAAATACTTCACAGGAGGTATTACTTGATTTCACCTGATATTTCTGTTTATGCTACAAACTTTGCTTGATTAGATTACTTGCATTCTAGATTTTAGAACTTTGTTTAAATGGCCTCCTACTAAGGTGCTTCAGCAACTGGTGGTCTGTATGACAGCTTGCATTCAAAAATGCATCAAAGTTAGCAGGCACAAGGTTAGCACCTTCAATGCGGTGTCTCTTTTCTTGCAGTTAAAGTTTGCTTCTTACCTTGGTAGACAGGCATCTGAAGCATTCGCTAGTTGTAGTTGTAGCAATATAATTGCAGTGTTTATATTTAGAACATCAGCATATTATTAGTGGGCTTTATCATCTCTGTATCCTGCTTAGAATTTATCTTGCAGATACTGATACTTATTCACAGTAATTCAGGGAAAGAAAATGCTGTCCTTTCTAAATATAATGAGACTGAGAATCAAAACTCATAACTTCATAAATTGCATGTGGAAGTAGTTCTGGCCACTGGGTTGCAACAGTGGACATGAAACTTAGTTTCTTGCCCAATTTGGCCACACTTCATAGGAAAGACTGCTGCCCCATTCTTTTTTCTTTCTCTGAGACAGGAATTGGTCATTTAAATGTCTCCATGACATCAGACAGAAGAGTCTCTCCTGTTGTCTGAGCAGGTTTGCATTTGTCGACCTGAAAGCATGGTTTTTTCTTGCCTGCAAATATGTAATTTTTCCCTATAAATCTTGTTAAAGCACACCTTTTCCATCACAGTAAAACTACTACAGCAAGTTTGCTAGAGAACCTGTTCAAACCTGTAGGCAGGAAATGGAGAAGTCCTTCACTGGTGCTTATTAATAATAAACAACTCCGTATCTTCTCCTTTTGTCACATTATGCACAGTGCCTAAAAACGTGGGACTGCTCTGAGGAGGAAGAATAAGTATTAAAGATAATTAGTACTGGTACGTGTTTTTCATTTGCTTTGTTTTGCTAAAGAAGTTCATGATCAGGCAAGTTCTATGAAGTAAACCAGCATCCTTTCGTGCAAGAAATCCTTGCCTGTTACAGAGGAAGAGGGAAATTGTTCCACCCATCTGAAGTAGTTCATCCACCGTATGGAAATAAGATTGTTTGTATAATGAACAGTCACACATCATGCAAATGGATCTACGATCTACACATTCATAAAGCAACTATCACGCTTGTAATATGATTATGTTTAATCTTTTTTTTAAAAGCATTTAAATGATTATGAATATAGTGTCTGAATCCAAATGGGAATTTAAGCATCAGGAATATAGCGTGGATGCCTACAGCCAAAGCCATAATTCTGTCAAGTCTTGCCGAGTTTATGTGTTACTTCGGAAGTTCACCAACTTAGCCAGTTCAAACATGGAAATGTTGTTACTAGGGTGTCTAGACTTCTTCCCAGTCTGAGCAAGTTTGGGCCTAGCTTCTGCCAAAACTAGATTGAGATCTGGAAACAAGACATTGCTTTGCCTACATTTGCTGAGGAACTTGTTCTGTTAAGCATTCGGAAAGCATATCTCACATACATGCAAAGCAGCTCCCCTCACCAAATTAGGTTGTGGCCACCTTTTTAGAAAAAAAATGTTTGGGGAATGCTGTTTTACCTAATGAGACCCTAGCAGTGTGCTGGGCAAGCACTTCAAGACAGACAGTGGAATTTTCTTCATATGGAAGACATAATGGAGTAGCAATGCACTGTGACATCGTTTTGTTCATTCTTTTCTCCAAAGAACTAGTTATGTGTATTCATACTAGCAAATCTCATTTTCAATACTCAAGATAGCATGTTGCTTATAGCAGTCACTCAGCAAATGAAATATCCAGCATTTTTGATCTTAATTGTATGAAAAAGGTTCTCATTCTAGCCTCCTTCCTTTAAATTACTGAGGACAGCTGCAAGACAGGTTCTCCCATATTTTGTATTTCTACTTCACAAGCACTCTTTTTTTCCTGTGCCCATAATATGAAGTTTTTGGTTCACTACTCTGTGTAATGCTGCGAAACTTGTAGAAATTAAATATAGTACAAGTATTTCATTTATAGAATTTGTGGTGTATAACTGGGATTTTTTTACAAATTATTATAAAATAAAAGAAGTCCCACAAATTATTAAATTGGTATGAGCTTTATCTTTTTTTTTTTTTTTTTTTTTTTTTTAGGAGCAAGACATGCATTGTGTGAACTTTATAACATTCAGGGTAGTTAAACAGAATAATAAAGCCACTGTGTTGCTACTACCTTCAGGGAGCTAATCTGTTTCATCAAGGAGTCCTTAGGTAAATGTAATATTTCTGTGCCAATATTTAGGATAATTAAAGGACTTTTAAAGTGGAGTTGCACAGAATGTCTTTTCTAGGGCACACTCATCAAATGCATGAACAGAATAAGTCTTTTAATTAAACATTTTTTGGAATTCTGTTTCTTGTTGGAATCTTCATATCCAAGACTGAGGACTTGCATGAGGAAAAAGATATAGCTAGAATTTTCCTGTAGTCACAAGCATCAAAGTGAAAAAGATGCCAGGCTTAAGAGTCCATTGTATCTTTATCTCTTTAGTGTCAAGTTTTTCTCATGTCACAATTTATGCAGGCTTCAGGCTCTAGAAAGGTGTGGTTCATTTTAAGCCGATCTGAATCCAGGTTGCCGCAATCCTGTCCTACTCCTCCCTTTCTCCCATCAGCAATCCTACCCACGCTCTTGCTTTTGACATTTGACATTTGGGTAGCTCCCTGGTGAGCAAGTTCAGGAATTAGTCCAGGGATGTACTTATAAAGTTATTGTGATTTTTAGTCAGATCAGTTCCTCAAACTATTGCCACTCATAGGGTTTTAGGACATACAGCCCTAATCAGCCATGGGGAATTCTGAGGCAGGCTGCATTTCCACCAGTTTGGTTCAGCTTTATCCTCCTTCTCCTTATGCCTTTGCTGTCCCTCCCATTGCTCCTCAAGACAAAAAATCAGCACTTTTAATATACTGCATGGGTGTACAAAGCTGCAGCTGATGTCAGATTTTCCACTAATGTTTTTTAAAGAGACCTTCATTGAGTGTTCTGGATGAATAAAGTGCTTCACAGGGGCATTGAGGTTGGCTGTAAAACTGAAGGAAAGAGATGGACGCCTTGTTTAAACTATCATTCCTTCTTGTATTCTGGAGGTATCTGCCTAGCTCCATCAGGAAGTTTGTAGTTAAACTCTCATTCACTCCAGGCAAGAGGCTGGTATTCTCTGTCTTACTTCTGTAGCACTTGAATGAGCTAAGCAAAGCCTGGCCCTTACTTAGGCAAATCCAAGTTTAGGCAAATCTCTACATATATTTTACAGACACTATACAAAGGTATTTTTTTAATTTTTATATTAATGGCTAAATGTAAGCAAGTCTTGTTACTTATTATTTAAAGCAAATGCTGGTGTGTATGGTAGGTACATCTTTAAAAATTGAATGGAATTGTGAAAAGAAAGGATATTATCAGCTGAATCCAGCAACTTTAATTATGCCTTTATTATCGATAGCAGATATCTTCTTCTGTGAAGTAATATATATTTTTTTTTAATCCATTCCCTTGTGTTCTGTAGTTCATTAATTTAATTTAATTAAAATACTATAAATTCTGAAAATTCAGTCTGTAACAGCATGCTTACAACTTCAACACTATAATATGGCCTAATTTATACTTTTTCTCTATCTGTTAATGTGCTTATAGACACATGAGCGAATGGAAATAAAAAGGATTTCAAATTATTTGTGCAGATATTCTTACAATTTGATCACTACTGAAGGTAAAGAAATTAATTTTAGATTTCTTAGAATTCATTTTTTTACTTTTAGGTTTGGAATGAAATTTATGTATGATTTTCAAACTCTTTTTCTGGTAATAAAATATGTATATTTTGATATAAAGTGATAGAACTGATTCATTCATCTCTTTACAGTTCAGTTCATGAACTGTTCAGTACATGAGAGTTGTTCCAGACTCATTAAGCAAAATATTTAAGCATCTACTTAATTTCTGTTAGTTTTAAGAAAGTACCTAGATTCTGTTAGAGCCAATGGAATCAGTCATAAGGTACAGTGTTTTAATGAGTACTGTTGAGTTTACATGCATACTTAACATCATACATGCACTTATGTGTGTTTATGAATGGGAGCATAAACCAAAAAGAATGAAGCTGTCCGAGCAACAAAACTGAAAATTAATCTATTTTCAAATATAAAATGAAAATACTTTTTACGTGGGCACCTTGCTGATTTAACTATGAACTTCAGAAAAAAATAAAATGCATTGTGGCTTCTTTGAAAAGTCAAGTTACTACATGATCGTCATAGACCTATGCAAACCTTAGATTTTATCCAAGTGTATATACTGCATAGCTGGTCACATTTACTCCTGAAGACGGGCAGTTTACCACCAAGGGCTTTACAGTGGATTAATTTAATGCTCCCACATTTTTTGCTAATTTACAGTGCATTTTATTTTTCCTTGTATATTGCTTTTGTGTAGTATAAAATCTGCAAACCAATCAACATGAGAAGTATACAGCGCAGTGAGTGCTGGACAACACAGAATGTGAATGTAGCTGAGTTCAGCAGCATAAAAGCAAAATACCTAATGACATAACACACCTAATATACTTAGCAGCTGATGAGCAGTTTTTGTTTCTAGTCTTTGTGTTTGCTGGGGGAAAATGGATCATTTCTCTGGGCAGATGGAGTGGATCACCTGTTCATAGTTCTGTTAAGGATGAGAACTTCTAGAAAGCCAAGGTTTGGTGCAGTGTCATACTGTTATCCAGGTTTCAAACTGATGTAATTTTACAGCCTTTATAGAGATTAAAATAGGATTATTTTATTGAATGTAAAATTCAACAGATGGAATTCAGGCTAATAGCATTTCATAAGATAGATCACAGCATTCAGCTGTCACACTGACAATTTACTGGATGTCCAAGGAGAATGAGGAAGACAGTGGTTTGAATCAGAGGACAAATTCATTTAGGAAGAAGAGATGCTTTAAGTCATGGAAGCTTTCTTTGCCAGGTTTGAGCATAGTATATTTAGGAATCACATCATGTCCATCATGAGGAAAAGAAGTTATTCTTATAATGAACAAATTCTCTTTATTAAGACTTACACCAAGTGTTTTGGAGAGTTTCTCAACATGTTTATCTCTTTTTGACACAATTATTTTTCTGTATTTCTCCTACTAAACCATGCCACCCAAGGCTCAGTCCAGCCTGGCCTTGAACACTGCCAGAGATGGAGCATTCACAGCTTCCCTGGGCAACCCATTCCAATGCCTCATCACCCTCACAGTAAAGAATTTCTTCATTATAGCCAATCTAAACTTCCCCTGTTTAAATTTGAACCTGTTACCCCTTGTCCTCTCACTACAGTCCCTAATGAAGAGTCCCTCCCCAGCATCCTTATAGGCCCCCTTCAGATACTGGAAGACTGCTATGAGGTCTCCATGCAGCCTTCTCTTCTCCAGCCTGAACAGCCCCAACTTTCTCATCCTGTCTTGATGTGGGAGGTGCTCCAGTCCCCTGATCATCCTAATGGCCTTTGGGCTTGTTCCAGCAGTTCAGTGTCCTTTTTATGTTGAGGACACCAGAACTGCACACAATACTCCAAGTGAGGTCTCATGAGATCAGAGTAGAGGGGCAGGAGCACCTCCTTCGACCTGCATTTTACATAATGTATCTGTAGTCTATTTTGTCTAATATATTTGTTCTCACTTTTTTCCACATAGAAGTTTAGTTTTTGTTGCTAGTCTGCTCTCATATATGCCGGTGCATGTCTGCAAACTAGTAGCCAGAAATAGAAGGAGGAAAAATAGGATCTGAGGTGAGGAAGAGAACAAAAACTGTAATAATGCTCTTTCTGCACTTATTTCAGAGATATTTTTTTTTTTTGCATTTAATCATTTTCTTTTTGAGCAATTCTCTTTTCCTTCTCACTCTTTCCTGTATGTTACATATGTTATGAAAGCATCACAGATATGTATAATCTACTTTACTAAAAAAAAACTATGACTATATATAATTTAATACTTTTTGTTTTTTTCTTAACTTTGTTTTTAACTTGGACTGCATTTAACTACTTGGTAAGTTCTGTAGCATGGGGATAAGGCTTTGATCTCTTTGGTTACTCCCTTTTTGTGACTGTTATTCTTCAGATACTTCACTGCCTTGACCACTTTATCAGTGGCGCTGCTTTCATGTTATAAGCTGTTTATATGCTGTGGGTTTCTTATCTGCTTCTGTTTTTCCACACCCCTCATCAGGCAGCCAGGCAGTCTCCTGGCTTAGAACAAGGTTTGTGTCTTCTAATAACACTTGCACAGCTGACACTACTACTCAAAACTGAATAGAAAACTGTTCCAGATGGTTTTGTCTTTTTCACATCTTCTGCATCAAAAAGAATATTCAAATTCAGTGTCGAAAAGCATAGTAGGTGAAAAATGACAAATGTAAATAATAAATAATAGCAGACATACAGACCAAAGAGGAAGAGTGTTCCTGATTTAAAACTGAGTGACATGCAGGATGGGTAGGGTACTAGGAATCGGTGCAGTACTTCCAGGTGGCATGGTCAAGGTCAAGGAAGAGGGCTGCCAATCATTTGTTTTTAGCATCTGAATTTGAACAGATGGAACTTGGGGAATATACCCACAGAAGTGTAGGTAAGGGGATACAGAGTTTTCAGAAAGAAACAGTGCTGAAGAGACAGAAGAAGAATGAATGAAGAGATGACTAGGGGAATGCCTGGCAAGGTGTTTCTGAATGAGCATATTCTCTTTAGCCTGAACAGATGACCACATCAGTTTTCTGTTTGTGGTAATATCTGACTGTGCCACCCTAGCTCCCTAGAAGATGTCACATAGAATGAGAGAGGATCTTAACAAAGGGACATACAGGAAGGTTTCCAGAAGTTAGGAAACCAAGAGCTGAATATGTAAAAAACATATTATTATGGTATTACAAATAATAGAGTAACAAGGCTAAATTGGAAGATGGAGACATCAAATGTTTTTTCAAGTTTATTCAGTACTCTTCTACTCCGTTTTGTAGGATGGAATAACTTTTGCCTGCGCACTGATATCCTGTTCACTATAAATGTTCAAGATTTTCAACAATATAGTCTGCTGTTCTACCAAAATTATTTCATTTATAGTTTTTGGTGGTAAACAAAAAAAGAGACAGAGCAAAGATGATTTGCACATTTGAGAGAGATGTGAAAATAATTGGTGATATTATTTCTGAGGTTCAGTGAAAAATGAAATAACATTTATTTGGCAATATTACAAATATTGCATATCTTAATCTCATTATAACATGAGTTATTTTTATTTCTTGAAAGTCAGTAGTTATTTGTTGAGCATAATTTGACAACTTTCATGCTTCTTTAATGCTTTTTTACAGAAAAGTTTTGACTTTAGATCAGGTTTCCCCAGCTATGCTCAGGGATTTTTAGCAAGATAAAATTTTTAATGGATTTTAATGGAATAAAATGGCAGCTTGAAGGTTTTCTTGGGTAAATCCATTTAAAATTTATTTCTCAGTTAGGCTTTGTTTCATGAAAGCAAATATGTGTGTGTTTCAATTTAAGCTCATATATGATTTGAAGTCAGTAGGAACTAAAGTAATATTCAAGTGCTTTGTTGACTAACAAAAACCTAAGCACGTACTTAACTGTAAGTGCTTTACTGGATTGAAACTCTTACAGTTTAACTGTTTTCTCCAGTTGCGGTGAGCGTAGAGTGAAAGAAGAGTGAAAAATTACCTTTGATCTCACTGAATCATTTAAATTATAGGCATGGCTCTCTAGGAACCGAATCAGGCCAATTCAGCAGAATGAAGCTTCAAACTGTTCTTACATGTCACACTAATTTCACTGGGTATAAAATTGTTTTCTGCTAATCCAAAAGCATGAAATAAGAGCAGAGCAAGGAATACCTCATAAAAATAAAGTGCCCCACTGGTGGTTTCTGACAGTGGGTAGTGATTTGACAGAGGGAAAAGGTGTGCTCATTACACGGGTTTGCTGGAAACTCAAAAATTTGCTTAAAGTATTACTTTAGCAACCCAATTTATTCTTTTCCAAAATTGTACTAAATTTTAGTTTCATAAAGCAGTGAAATTATCGAAAATGAACATATTGATGCAAATGAAATATATTAGGAATGTACATTTTTGTGGTTTTATACATCTGTTGAAAATATGAAATAATTTTTTACCAAATGAACCCTCCAATGCAGTGCAGCAATAAAAGCTATGCTAGCTAATACTAGCAAATGATTCATCATTGACACATGTAAATCTCTGTGATAAGGCCTTCCAAAGAATTAAAGTGTTTTCTGTTAGTTCACATGTTAATATAATCTAAAGAACTGGATTTAGATATATGATAAGTTGTCATTAGAAGTGATAGTGGGTTAGACATGTCAGAAAAATTAGATTTTAGGAAGAAACTCTTTACTGTGATGGTGGTGAGACACTGGAACAGGCTGCACAGACAACCTGTGGCTGTCCTATCCCTGGAAGTATTGAAGGTAATCTTGGATGGGGCTTTGAGCAATGTGGTCTAGTGGAAGTATTTCCTGAAGGACTAGAATTTTTCTGTGGCATAAAAAAACCCAAAAATGAACAGTGCTTGCTATGCTAATGTGGTACTAAAACCAGAGTAGCAGAGCCCAGTGCACTGGGTGAGGAACTAGTAGTCATCCATGAGTGAGTGGAGGTAAGCGGAGACAAGGGCTAGTATGGTGTGAGTAAGCTAAGTCTTTACCTTTGACATTCAGATTAGTAGTATACAGAATCAAGATGGAAGTGCAGGTGCCTTATCACCTCAGCTTTTGGGGCAAAATGAGATTTAGACCAAGATAAGCCCTCAGCTGTTTGTTTCTTTTTCTCCTATCCCCTCCCACTTCCCTCAGTTCCAGAACCTCCCAGTGATCTGGCAAAATCATTCGGCTGAAAACTGAAGTAATAGAGTTTTGGTTTTTTTGGTTTTGTTTTTTTTTTTTTTTTTTCCAGTTTTGCCAGTTCCTTGGTTTGGGTCACTTTTTACCACTGTAAAAATAGCTCTTCCAGAAAAACAGAAGCGGCAGTCAGGAGTAGAGGATGTATGTGAGCCATACGCGAAGGTGCTGCAGCTGTAGAAACCCACTTAAGATGATGATGACCTCACAGACATATTTTTCTCAACCTATTTCTTGCCACTAACTCACTTCAGAATACGGTGGTGTCACAACACCTGTGTTTCCTACTGAATCTGCATAGCATCTAAAGCTGTTTAATGACACTGTTCTTAAAAACCAAAAAAAAAAACCAATACCCCCCAAAACTCAAGCAAGCAAACAAACAAAACTCACAAAAACCCAAACCGACCAATGAACCAAACAAAGAAAAAAAAGTCATCAAAAAGCAGCTTAGAGTTCCTTATCTATATTTAATTACACAATTGGCTGTTGGACCTAGGAAATAATCTGGTTCATCAAAATTAATGAGAATAGTCAGTAAAGATACAGTGAAACCTGTCTTTAGTGATTTCTTTGAACTGCTGAATTTGAAACTGTAGTCCTTGACAGCATACTTCATGAGTTGATTCCAGATGAACTGATTTCATTTTTATTCCTATTTCTTTTGCATTCCTATAGAGCATTATTTACCTTTTATAACAGATGAGCCTTTTTTGTTGTCTTTTTTTTTTTATTTTGGCCTTATCTTCACAAGTATTTGAGAACCTATCTTCATGCACTTGAAAAAGAAGTCTGACATTCTAATGTCTATTTATTTTGTTCTAAATCTTATTACTGTAATCGTTCATCAACCCAAGATTTTGCCAATCTTGAATTCTTTTTATCATTCATAGTTATTTATTTTCTTCCTTTGAAGCACATTGCCACAAACAGTGGACAGGTCCCCATTTTAATTTCTCAACAGTTATTATCAAGCTGCTATTATCTTTTCTGATTTTTGGCATTTTTTCTTCTTTTTTTCCATTGTTTCATATCTCTATTGTTTTTTTAATCTCTTTTCTTCTGTAACTGCATCTCACCACTTACAACATAAAATATGTGAAATCTGTCTTGGCTGTTAGTTTGAAGACTAGACCCTTTGTTGCTGCAAAATTAATCTTCGTTTACCTGAGTTAGGTTTTGTTCTTCCTCATGATGTGTTCAACATTTCTATTTCTCCGTATTTCTCCCTATCTTCACATATTTCATCATTCTGGAATGCAAACAGTATGTTTTGAAGCTCTTGCTATTACTAACCTACTTACCCTCCATTCTGTCTTATTTTTATTTCTGTAAAACATATAAGAATTTCAGGCATATTTCACTCATTCTCACTCACAACTGTCTTCCCTTCTGCTGTATTAGCTTTATTTTACCTCCTGTAGTGGAATTTCTGTCTATGTTTTGCCTATGTGACTGTAATGATTCAATTTTTTTAATTATTCTGCAGGAATGTAAATATTTAGCAGATTTCCTGTGCCATTGTCTTTCTCTGTCCTTCTCATCTGTTTTATATATATATATTTTATCAGCTGAACTCTTTTTTTATCAAAAAATTCCCTTTGAGTGTATTAATGGGTTGGTTAATTTTTGCTATGATGTGTCAGCATAAGGTAAATATAGTGACAGAATTTCTGTAAAAAGGATAGGAAATCAGGAAAAAATTACAATTTATTTTCACTGTGGAGTGAAAGGTAAAAGAGAGTCCATAATTATCCTCACTTGGGATTTGGAAGCAGTGAAGTCATGCAAGGTACCCTGTTCACAGGGCTTTTTAACTCAGGTGCAATTATGGGTAATGTGGCAATGCTGCTTCTGTGATGGGCCAGGTGAATGTGAATGCTATTGGGACCTGTAGTTGTGACCTTAGTATGGAAACAATTTTAAGAAAACATTGCTGAGGACCATATGGGAATAAAATTTCAGCTGAAGAAGAATGCTGACAGAGTATCATATAAATTATATATAATTTTACAGTCTGCTGCTTTAACTGTGTCTCTCCATTTCCACCTCCGGCTTCACTGTGCTCTTCACAGCAACACCAGAGTCTCTTCACTGCTAAGCTTTGTCTGGCCCTGGAAAAAGTCCTGCAGAGAAGGTGCAAAATATTAGTGCAAAATTGAAAGAAATAGCTCCAAGCTTCCTAATGTTTTGTTTTTTTGTTTTTTTTTTTTTTTTCAGGTTGTGAACAGCCCTGGTTTTGATCCCTGCATCACTAGCTCCAGAAAATGGGCTACTCAATATCCATTTATTCTTCTCTGTGTGATTCCTCAGCTCATGACATTTCTGTACCAGCTTAAGGAGGCTGGATGATGCCAGAGGGACAACCAAGCCAGTCTTCTGTGCTGTAAGGAAAGCACTGGGAAGAACTGTACATGCAGAGTCTCCACCCAAGCTGACTTTCAGAAGAAATCAGGCAGTTCTAGAATTTCAGAAATAATTCCTGCCTGGAGTAATGAAAGTTTCATAGTGTAATGGCAGATTCATGGGTTGAATGCCCTGATTCTATAAGTGCTCTTCGCAGTTTATGAGGACTGCTAGTTGATAAGCAGAATTTAGCCTTTGTGCAAGAAAGACTTTCTGAAGCATCTTCCTTAGGGCTAAGAAGCACTGGACACTTTAATGTTCTCCAGTACATTCTCAGGTCCTTATTAATATGGGAATGAAGCATGCTATGTCAAATTGTTCACTTCAGAGCAAGTCCTTTGATCTTGTTCAACATTTAACAAGAGCTTAAAAGTCAAGCTGGTTTAGGCAGCTACAGGAGCATGGTCTACACTCTTTTCATATTATTTCTCATTAGATATTCTTTCTCCCACACTTTATTCTTTTTACTAGTGCTTAACTTTTCCAATCTTCTAATTACATTCTGCTGAGTGTATGCGTTCCATTAACTCTCTTGCTGTCTTTTCATGCTTGTTACTGACTCTCTGTCGATTTAAAAGATTATTGTTTTGGATTGCAGTAGAAAGCAGACATTGATTATGTGAAGGAGTGGATATGGTGGTGAATGTCCTCATTTATTGCCCAGAGACTAACCACTCTTCTGGCTTTCCCAGGAAAGAAATTGCTTTAAAATAATTATACTAAAATAGTGCTTTATGGTCATTTCTTCTGAGAATTCTTTTTAAGAATGTCTGAACTTAAGACTGAAATTTCACTTTTGGCTCCTAAATTAAGATCTGAGTTTCATTAATGCTCACACTCTGATAATTTAACCCAAGACAGTTGCTGCATACTCTACCAAATCAGAAAATCATATTTTGGTGTTCTTATGTAGACATAGGAAGCCAGGTTTATATTTGGTTGGATTTGAACATCTCATGAACTTTAGCTTTACATTTTCAGGAAGAATTCACGCTGGGTTTAAGTTCTTAAGTTTGTGCTCTTATCTGAAAGGACAGAGTTTATCCTGCATGTTGCTTACTGGATTTAATTAGGAGTGACAGTCACAAAAATACCACGATGGTACATCATACTTCTTAGGCTTTCATTTTATTTTCTGGATTGTCCTCTTTCCAAATTAGTGAAACTAATACAGCTGTTTTTATGCTCATGGTCATTCAATAAATCATGAAGAATGTGCTCTACTGACTCTTGTGCTGATAATCTAATGTGGTTTCTCAAAAATGTTACTTAGATGTCCTATATTTCATTATTTTAGATGAATAATGAAAAATATTTTGTTATATTTATGTCCATGTTTGATCATGTATACAATTCTAGGACATGCTACACTTTAATTTATGTACTTTTTGTTAGATGATTCCATGGTCATTAGCATGCCTTCAGATTGCTATTGTAATTAGCCACCATGTAATCTACAGCCTAATAATTGTACATAAATTCCCCACTAATTACCCTTTAATCTATTATTTGTTGATTAGAAGGGCATGGGATGAGTAGTTCTACTATTATTAATCTCAATTTACATGATAATTATAGGGCCATTACAAATTTTTCATGTTTACTAGCTTGGGTATGTTGTACGATATCTTGTGTTAATACTGCTTTTTTATGTTCATCCATTTTAATCCCTACTCAGCCAGCTTCTCCCTACTTGCACTTCTAAACTACATTGTTCTTGGGCTGGTACACATGCAGTTCATTACAATAGGTCATCCTTTGTTTTCTCTGAAAAGTGCCCTGGCAAGTTCTGAGGCTTCAGGGTATAAGTCAACATTTATGTGAAATAGTTGCAATGCTCTTGTCTAGTTTAAATATAGGGTGAAACCCTGCCCATGCTGAAGGAAAAACACAGGGAGCTGCTGGTCTGTGGATCAAGAATGTACACATACCTGCTCTGAAGTTCAGGAGGAGGCAGTGTGGTTGGATACTTGGGTGAAGATGAAAGGGGAAAAGAATAAGGTTAATTTAATGGTAAGGTTTTACTATAAACTGCCAAACAGAAGGAGTAGGTGGATGAGGCTATTTTTGTGTAGGTATGTGATGCATTTAAATAGAAGGGTTGTAGTAGATGGTTTTAATTAAATTTGTATCTTTGAAAGGGTAATTTTGCTTTTCACTCACGTAATAACAACATGTCAGACGGACACAATATTTTTATTTGAATAAATTGGTAGTGCTAGCAGTTTTAGATGTGGTTCTAATGAGCCAGATAATACCACTTGAAAAACTAAAGACAGAAGATATGTTGATGTAAGTGATTATGTGGTGTATGGGGTACACGAATGCAGGAATAGAAGAAGGGGAGGATAAAGACTGACAGAAGTATATTTCAACAAAGAAGGCAGCAAGCTCGAGGTTCTGTAAAGTAGGGTTTCTTGGGAAGATGGAATAAAAGGCCAATAACTATCAGGGTAGAAAGATGTAATTTGCTTAAAAAATTAAATTTTGCAACAGCAAAATACCTCAATACGAAGAAAAAAAGTGAGAATTTAACAAATATGATAATTAGAGAATGATATGAGGTCAGTAAGATGAAATCCAATAAAGAAAAATGCATATCAAAGCACTTAGGAATAAAAACAAACAAATAAAAATGAAGAATTGTTCCTCAGGCAGAAGAATTGCAGAAAAGGATTTTGAAGATATTGCTTACAATAACATAATAGAAGTAAATCAACAGTGTGATGTGGTTAAGAAAAAATGCAATTTTCAATCTAGAGGGTATTAGTGGCTATATATATAACACAGGTAGTAATTACTCTGCTTTTTCTAGATCTGGTGAGGCCTCGGCTAAAATGAAGTGTCTAATTTTAGAAATGACTCCCTAAGATAGATGCAAGCAAGTTAGAATGAGTTCAGAGTAGAGCTAAAAATGGTAAAAGATTTTGACAATGTGTTCTCTGAGGACAACTTGAAAGCATTAAGTTAACTTAGTCTAGAAAATTAAGATTGCTAAAAGATATATCCTCCAGTATATACAGGCTGTTACACAGTGATGCTCAGTTATCTTTTTTGTCCACTGGAGGACAACATTAGCTGAATTTGCAGTAATAGAGGTGTAAATCAAATGGAAAAAGATAATATTCAAATTATAATGAAAATTAGTAATACGAACAAGCCACCTAGTGTAAAAATGTGTGTATTTCTGTTAATGGAGGCTTTGAAAGAGAGAGTAGGTGAACATCTATTAAGAATGGTCTAGCCTGCTTCAGTAGAGGGAAATAGACTCAATAACTTTTTTGGTTTTATGCCATTCTGACATTGCCAGGTTTCTTTTAAATTTATGTCAGTAATACCTTGGAATTCTGAGAGGATTTTACCCCTTGAATGAGCTGGATGTGGCTAAGCATGGAGCTATAAATGGATAAAAAGTTGATATCCTACAGCTGAACCCTGTGGAGACTAGGAAGCTAAGAATTTAATTCAAGACATAGAAAATGCAATGAAAGAATACATGAGTGAGCTTTATACCTCCTTAATTCTTACCAGTTTTTATTCTGGATCACTGGACTACAGGATTTAGTGTATGATCCCCAAAATCTAGATAATTAGGTGGAAAATACACTGAGTCTGTAGTATGAAATCACATAGTTCAGTTACACCATGGTATTTGAAATTTTTTGTAACTATAGTTCAGATTGATGCTCACAATTTTAAATAAAATAATTTTCACTTGAGTGACTTCTTTCATACTCAGAATATACATTCTTATTTTAACTGACTCATTCTAAGAAGTTTTTATTCTTGTGGGTGATATGCTGTAAATCTGGTTTGAATCATTTGGAACAAATACAGAAATTAACATGAATAAATGAACAAATCCAAATGAAACTATACCTTTAGTAAACAGATAATATTCTAAATAAAAAAATCGCTCCCACCTTAAATATGGAAGAGAGACTGATTTTCAGGAAAAATCTCAGAAAATTTGAATGAGAGCCTTCCTCTTCCTATACTGTTTTAGTGTAAAAAGAAAATTGTACTAACAACTCCCTATCAAATCAACATCAATCATGAATTACAGAGAAGTTATCACCCAAGATCTAGCTTTGTACAGTAGAATACAGAAGCACATAACCAGTACTATAATTAATACAATGATTTAATTGTTGATTTGCTCTGAATAAACAGAAAAATGATAGTTCCACACAATGGTAGTCTTTATGCAACTCTGTGATATATCAATGTACTTTTATTGAGTAAGATGTTGTGAATGATCACACTTAGATAGTTATCTAGAATATGTTTCCTATTCTGTTATGCAGAAGAAAATGCTAGGGATATATATTTTTGTGATAACATAATTGAGTCTCATTAAAAGCAATACACTCATTAGTAACAGGGTGTGAAAAAAAATTAAGAAGCACCCTGAAACTGCTGTAAAATCTATTTCTCACAGGCAACTCAATCCATATGTATGGTGGATTATTCAGATATGATAGCAATATTCAGGATTTTCCTTCTTTTTGAACATTTGCTCACGGAAATAGAGGTAGTCCACTGTGCTGTTTCCCTCTTCTTTTTCTGCCCCTTTCAAAATCCAGCCATTTTTGGGTTTTGGAGAACCATATACAACCACTGGGGAAATTTCTTAGATTTTGTCAATAAAAACCCTAAGATTATATCCTGGGATAAAGAAGGGAACTCCCATCGCAGCTGTCACTGCCCAGGCACTATTGATGATGTAAGTACCACCTAAAATTAGGCTTGAAAGTCACAAAGCCATTTTGCTATAAAAACCTATAGAGTTCATGAAGAATGGCTTCTAAATTAGGCCTCTTTGAAAAAGAGGATCGTATTATTAAAATCTCCGAGTCTTTGCCTCAAATATGGAGGTGCAAAATCCTGGACTATTAGCTGGAAGGAAAGGAGGAGACTGTGATGCACAGCCCAGGTGAACCTGGACAGAGCAGGGATCATCAAGGACTAACCTGGTTATTAATGCATTATTGAGACAAGATTGACAAACTCTGGGAGTGAGTCGATAAAAAGGGAAATAATCATTATGCAGACAAGAATGGAAAAGGGAAAAAACAGGTAACTCACAGAGAAAAGTCTATCATGGAATAAATTGGAAAAGATAGAAAAGAGTGGGTAAAGACTGCGAAAGGTTTTGCAACCGCATTCCCATGCATCTATTCAGAAATTAGGATTGAAGTAGATACTACTTAAGTGTTGTTAACAGTCTTGTAGTTCCTGACTCTACTGATGACCTATACAGACCATCACCATGATAAAATTGCTTCTGTTTTATTTTGGTTTATTTCAGTTTGCAATTTAGAAGATTCATACAGAAAAGGACACATTAAGGAAAAGCAGTTTCCAATTACTCAAAATTAAGGAATGTCAGATGAGGCTTCCCTCTTATGTTCAGGAATTACCTTTATTTGCATGATCACAGGACCTGGTCTCATAGGCCTGCTCATCAAAGCACCTTAAGTTTCATTTTCACTGCAGATGGAGGCTTTTGGAAAATCAGTATCTCACATCCTATAAAATAAACATCATCTCCTCTGTGTACTGCAATTATTCACTGAATGTAGCAAAAGAGTAATGAACATGTAATGTAATAACACCTATGCTGATGCTGGTGATATAGTGGGAGCTTGAATCAAGTTGGCATAGACAACCTTAATTTAGTTGCTTGATTTTTTTCTGAGAGCCTGATTTTGTCCATTGAGTTCTAGTCCAAGCTGTGTTTTGCCATGACCTTAGATTTAGCACTCCAAAATTGCTTGTGAAAATCATGACTTATCATGAGTAAATATCTCTGCAATCTGACTGGTTTTTGTTTATCCCAAAGAGGAAAATTTGCTTTTAAAAGCTGCTTTCTCCTCCAAGTTTCACTGGAGATTGATATACTTATTTCTCGGCAGTTTTATAATGATATTTCTCATCTGTCTGTGATTTTTTTTTTCTGTTTATGTTCATCCCTGCTTGATAGTAGATGGTTCTAGACAGTTCCATTTTTATGATATGCATATTTTATTCCGTCAGGTTTTCAGATTTCTTTTTCAGTGCATTGTCTCCTTGGTATTTTGACACAAGAAAATTTTTCTCCAAATAAAAAGTTTTATTGTTTCTCTTTTGATATTTTTAGCTATTTCCCTTCTCTCTCTTCCAAACCAACCTAAAATAAAGCTTTTCAAGGAAACTATAAACACTTTGTCTGGCAGAGTCATTTTGCCTTGCTGCCTGATTTGTATTGTTATTGAAGCTTTATTGCTGTGGTCATGGAGTTTTTCTACTGGCACTTGGGATGTGCATCTTGGTTGTAACTAAACAATAAGTGGCAATATTTTATTCTTATAAACTGTTCATGAATGCAAAACAGGACTTTGATTCAGTTGTATTCTGTATACTTTATATTTTCTTCAACCTCTCCTCCTTCAAATATAGTGGGAGTGAGAAAAAAATCTATTTGTACATTTAGGGAAAAAGATCCTCACATTTTCCCTCCCTCATCCCCAGTTTAAAAAAAATATCATTGATTACAGGAGGATGCATCAAAATTGAATGAAACTTCAATTAAAATGTAAGAACAAGTAAAAAATTAGTGTGCAGATGAAGAAAAAAAGGTGGAAGGAAACTGGCAAAAAGATTAAGGTGTCTCACAGAGAAGTGAGAAGAAGGGGAAAAGAAGAGTTTGAAGGACTCTGTCTCAATGTCTGGAGGCCTCCACATTTGCAGTATGCAACTTTATTCTTCCTGAGCATTTTACAGCCTAAGAAAGGATAATTGGGTTCTCAGGCACCTAAATCAGCATAAGGCAATGTTGGGGTTTCAGTATTGAGGAACCAGATTCAGAAGAGATATGTTTTTTCATTCCCTGACTGCTGGCCAGGTAGGGACTTTAAACATTCAGTAAAAAGCTGTGGCCGCCTTTAACCTCACACAGCAAATGTTTGCCATAAGCTGTAGGTACACTCAGTGCAGGTGATTACCTAGTAGTGATCTAGCAGAATCAGTAGTGGAGTGATTGATGTTAAGAGAATTGTCATCAGACTTCAGCAGTAGCATCCTGCCAGGACATGCAAGTCAATTTATGTAATTTCAAGCCATTGTTCCAGACTGTAAACTCAGAGACATGACTGCATTGACTACACACTTATTTTATGTTTGAAAGCACTGGGAATAGAGATATTTTAAATATAAATCATGAATGTGGGCGATGGGAGTATAAAAAAGCACCTGACATACCACAGCAAACTGCCCAGGTCTGTAATTGTACTATACACATTCCCTGACAATAAGACATAGGCAAAGTAGGTTGGATATATCTGGCAGTCATTACCCTTGGCTTTATGTGGGCAATAGAAAAATTAATATCATAGTGACCAATCTGTCTGGTCCTAATGACATTGTGGATCTTATGGCTAATTATTTTCAGGCCACTGATGACTTTTTTAATAAACTATACAATGCTCCTTACATTTGGACAGTGTTCTGTCATACAGAAACCAAATCTGCAAAATCAGATGTTTGGCTCAGTGAAAGTCCTGTGACTTTAGTAACTGGTGACTAAAACAAACCTTAGAACAGGTTTGTTACCTGTCTGAGCATGGATTTAGATCACTATTATTAGATGCATAAGCTTGACATTTTAGAGCTGCAGGTGTTTTTTTTTTTTTTTTTCTCCTGATTTTGCATTACACTAAGGTATATTTTGCTCTGGTGGATCAGAACTGTAGTAGCAGACAAATACCAAGTGACTTTCATGCCATTCATTTAGTGGGAGGTCTCCCTGGACATGGCAAGGGGGCTGGAACTAGGTGATCTTAAGGTCCTTTCCAGCCCTAGCTGTTCTATGATTCTATGATTCTCTGCAACCAGGAGTGAGCAGACCAGTGTACCAAAGCTTATTATCACCTCTGACTACTCCTAAAATTATCTGGTTTTAAGAAAGATTTAATAGGTAGACTTACACTATTAAACAACATTTCATAGATATAAATCATGCTAAACCTTGTATTGAGATCTGCTGCTTTCAAGAAGAGGAAGAGACAGCATGTACAAAGCTGGAAGGTGTTTTGGACTAGGTGCTCCTTAAGTATTTTGTGCACCTGCAGGCCTGGAACAAAGTAAAATCATTTTTTGCTGATACCAAAGAGCAGGAGACACTGTGTTTTGATGCATACCGCGTGACAATGTCAAACTTGTTAGCCCTTTGAGCATGAAGTGATCTGCTTCCACATCTTTGTTGAGCTGGTTCTTCTGGCAGAGGCATAGGCAGGCAGAGCCAGGATCCTGACCTTTATTTTTTATGTGTTTCTTTGTGAGAAGGCTCTGGCTGTTTTCAATATTTGCTTTAAATAAACTTTTTTTGGAGGAAAGACTGCCTTGTATTCTGACCTCTCTGTCTTTTATAGGATTGATGTAACTCAAGAGATGGTGTTCAGTTTATTACTTAAACGAAGAAAGACTGGCAATCTCAGAAGCTCATGTCAGAATTTAGAGTGAAGATATGCTATTATTACACATTTTTGCTTTCTCTTAGCTGCAAGTATGTTGTCTTTCAAAGCTGATGTTTACATTCAAACTCTTATCGATGCCAACAAAAGCAACCTTGCCTCTCTAACAATAGGAACGCTGTTATTACATCTTGATGAGTGCCAGAAGAATGTCTGTCTGCTGCCATTGCTCAACTGGGCAGGAACAAGTAGTATGAAAGGAAAACGTGACACATCACAGCTTATCTCTGAATATGACTGTATCAAGAAAAGGGATGTTTTTACAGCCTGTCACATAGAAATACTCCAGCTCTCTGCCTATTGTTAAGGAGCTGTCAGTGCCATAGTAGCCTAGCTCCACTAGACTGCTGCCCAAAGAATGTCAGCAGTAAAGTGTTAAGGCAAAACAAAAGAGGTGGAAAACAAGATGAAAGAAATGAAAGTAATTAGTCAGCACAAATGATGCTGAAACCTTTTCCAAAAATAGCAGATTTAATATTTCTTATTAGCAAGAGCAGAGGTATCTCAGTGACATTGGCTTTGTGGTAGGAGAAATATAAATAGAAGCAGGCAGTTATGAAAGCTGTTGAAAGGAGAACTAGAAAACACATGAAAGACCTTGGAATCACGTAATCTGATTGCAAAGAAGTAAGAACCTCAACATGAAAGCTAATGTTAATATTCTCAAAATTAATTAACAAAATAAAAGTAATTAAGACAGAATAGGAAGCAGGCAGCCTCACCAGTCTGCTAACGTAATTTGGTTAGGAGAGCTGTTTATTGAGGTTAGCTCTTTAGTGTTTTGGATTTTTTTTTTTTTTTTTTTTCCTTTTTTAAGTGAAAGTTTTATAAAAGGCAGAAGGATAAATTGACTTATTTTCTTTCTTCCTTTGTCTGATATGGTTTGTAAATCAGTTTTCCGTGGACCCTTTCTCATTTGGATCACCTATCTGTTCAGCGGGAAATGGTATAAACCCCTTCATTTTCATTCTGTTTCTTGATGAACTGTATCACTACAGTTTTCTTGGGAACAAGGAGGAAGATGGTGGACAGAATGCAAAGCCTTATTTTTAGGTTGAAACTGACAGTCAAGTCCTTGGTTGTCAACCAGCCATTTGAAAATTTTGCTGAGGATTGAATCTGATGAATCCCACCCTTAACCACTATCTACCCTGTTCAGTTGTGCCCACATTTCTCATATCTTGAGGCCAGGTCCAACAACTTCCTACGAAGAGCAGAGGCTTGCACAGAGCGGGGAGCTTCCTTGCTGTGTGAAGAGGTAATGCATTTTTATCAGCCTTTTTTGAATGTAGTCTGAGTTTTGAAAAATCATTTAACTTCAGATGCAAAGCAACAAAAACACTTGGAGTTGACATGCTTTTGGCTGAATCTTTGGTGATAGATTACTCTGGCACAAAAGCAAACGGCTCATATGTACTAATTAGGTTGTAGGAAGAGTGTTCAGTTGATAGGCATTTGTGGATGTGGTGTGGTTATGCTCATAGGAGGTATGGTTTCAGGATTTTAAGGTACTTCTGGGGTTTGGTCTAATAAATTATTCAAATGAAAGGATGTTAAACACATCAGTTTTAATGCAATAAATCCACCATCTTTTGCCAACTATAAACTCACTTGTAATATTTAAAATAATAATGTAATATTTCAATATTACATTAAAAAAAAAAAAAAAAAAAGGAGAACTAAATACATGATTTGAAAGAACCTAAGTAAAATTGGGGGAAAATATACACACCCAAAAGCCCACTGTAGAAAGAAGTATTAAAACAAGTAGCAGCACAAAGAATGCAAAAGTGTCCGATGGATGGAAAGTCACTATAGAAAAACAGGTCTACTTTTCTCCAGTGATGAAGGACTGGCAGACACATGAAACCTTAGACAGGAATAGAACCTAATGTGAGGGATGTGCTCTATGTATTGTGTTGCTGAGAAGCCACAATGTTTTACCACAGCCTAGATTTACTGAGTGTCAAGCGGCGGTCAGCCTAAGGTCATGTAAGGACTTCATTCACTAAACTGCTTCAGACTACACGTTGCCAACAAGCTCCTGAAGACAGCTTCTCCTAGCTAGAAATCTGGGGAAAATGTAAATACTTACAATTGCAGAGAGCTTGAAATAATTATTAATTAAAATTATCAAGCATTTGCTAGTTCACTGCCTGAAGATCCATGAGAAATTCCAAGATGTACTGTTAAAAGTGCTGTTTCTGATGGACAGCAGGAAGCAGGCACATGTGGGCTCTGTATGCTTCTCCTCAGGTAATTCTCATACTGCAACTTATTCTGGATTTGCAGTACCTTCTGATCACTCTGACTAGAGATTAGTTTACACCTTGTGCTGGGTGATTGAGGCAGTTAAAACTCGGCTGCTGGGATAGGCTCATTTGTTCAACAGGCAAAACTTTTAGGTTTTGTGCTCTGCTTCCTGTCTTTCATGGTAAACTCAGGAAAAATATAGGTGACAGGAAAATCTGTTCAGCAAGCTGAGGTTTAATAAGTTGCTCTTCACTTGAATGAAATGGAACGAATTACCCTCATTAGTGTGATTTGAATTTTGTTTCATTCATCCTGTAAAGTATTTCAGCTACTTAGATAAAATTAGCTCTGCTAAAATAAAATAGAATATAGTTCTGCTAAATTGAACAGTGCTGCTAGGATATAATACTTTAAATTTTCATATATAGGTAATAAGCAATTTTCAGCTGAAAATATTACAAATTTCGCTATACTGTGATTGCACTTTCAGAAGGAAGTAAATGATGCTTGTGGGCATCTTTGACTGTTGTTGCCTTCTAATAGAGCTGAAGTACCCAGCAATGTAGATTACAAAGGACACAGCTAATTTACAATAAATATTTTGCTGATCATAATATGTCCACTGCAATCAAATAGATGTTTCTTCTCTGGGATATGACCTCTAAACTGAGTGATAAATGCTTTATACACTGAATCCTTAAAAAAAGAAAAGTAAACAAAATTTGTTTTAGTCTTTTGTCTCACATTTCCATTGCTAGAAATAGTTATTCAGCCAACTTTTCATTCAAGGGCTTATCAGTTGAAATTCAATTGCAAATTTCTAAGCCATTTTCCTGTTAAAAACTACTGTAGCCATGTAATCACATCAGTTGTTGACTGGCTTCTATCTGGGAAAGACAGAATGCCATGACTGTTGCAGAAACTTGGCACATGCTAGCTCAGGCCAAAGAGCATTTTTAAATGGATTATCCACAGAACAGCCCTTGGTACGGGATCGCAGAGGAATCCACAGCTGTGTTCACCCATCTCTATGCATTTTCATGGCTATTCAGTGGAGAATGACTGAAAAGCATTTCATAGAGCTATTCTCTGTCTCTTGTGCATATTTTTTGGTTTTAGGTTTCCTTTGCAGATATACAGTGAAACTGCTATACCACCAGATACTCCGTTTTTGGTCTATCATTGCATAGCTGAAGCAGGAAGAGCTAAGAAGCTGCATATTTAAAGTGTGTAAACATTTATGCAAAATATGTATTCACAAAATAGAGGAAAAGTTGAATTCATCATGCTTTGTACAGTACGGTCCAGAAAATATCTGCATGGTTTAGGCTAACACTGATCAAAGATACAGAGCAGACTGATTTATGGTCATGCTGTTAAGATATGAGTGACTGTTTAATTGCATACATGTTTCCATCCATTAATCCTTCCATCTTAGTACCAAAACAAACTCTAATATCATATATGAGCATATTCTAATACATCTCACACCAACCTAGCTCTAGCATTCCTTTGTAATATCAACTCTTCCAGGATACTGAATCCTGATGGCATCAGTCACATTCTCTGATTTTTGTGGTGATGGTTTGCGTTTGAGACCATCTCCAAGGTTCTTTCTCCTTTTCTAGCTCTGTATTAGTGTAGTTTTACCTGTGGTCTTCATGTGTGTTAACCTAAATTACATATCTTGGTCCTGGCAGCACCAGATACATTCACTTCCCAGGCCACACCTGTAGACCTGGAATAATAATGAGAGCTTCACCAGTCCAAAATTGTTGCATATGACTTTTACTTCAGAAGTGTGGCATGAGAAGAGTCCTTTTATTCAAAGGAGCTTTAACAGGAAATGGGATGCAACCTGTCAGAATGCCTTTTCTCTAAGGCATGGAAAGAGAAGAGCAAAATTACACAGGAGACACATGAAAAAGAAAAAAGCAGGAGAACACAGGGAGCAGAGTAGCAAGCATACAAAACATAGCAGGCACACAGAAAGCCAGCGTGCTGGCAGAGTTTTGGCATTACATTTGTGCTTCAAAAGAAGCGTGCGAGAAGAGCATATTTTGCTCCTTTAGCAGTTTGCTTGTTGAAAGATCCTTTATTATGGTAACTCTCTGATCACTGCCCTCTGAAAATTACCCAAAGAATGTATTTGGAATTACCTGGTGAACTTTGTTCTGTGTTGCCAGCATATTTTGTTTGAACTTCATGCATGAACATGCCCATTTCTCAATATAACGTTCTCAATTTTGTTTCTCTTCTCATATAATTTTGCAGCTGCTTGAGAGAAAAAACAGAAAGAGGCATTTGGTCTTGACACTTATGAATGCCTTGTTCAGTCACAAGGAGAAAAAAAAAAACAGTAATGCGACACTCAGGCTGTTTTTAAGTCATCCAAGTCTTTAACTAGATCTTGTTCTAAAAATAGCATCAAAACTAGCATGTATTTATATGAATAATTTACATTATTCTGTGTGTGCATAACAGAAAACACCTAAATCACAGACTTTACAAAAACAGAAATCTGATATTCTGTCCAACATTGCACTAACTCTAAATATTTCCAAATTTATATCTTTGGCATAAATATCAGAACAAAATTAGGTGAAAGGATGAGAGAAACTTGACTCATGCAGTAGTGTAATTTTTCAAGGTTCACCATGTGGATACTCTGGCAGACAGAATTGGATTAGTTTTGCCTTTTCAAATGCTCTCCAAAATATTTTGAAAACATTTATGTTACAGTATAATGCAAATCCAAATAATTCAGAATTGCATGATAAGCATGATTAACTTTGTAGTGGAAGCTATTCAGAATATTTTAAGCAAAAACTGTTGCTATGCTGCTGAATTAAGAAAGAGATAATATCACAGTAATGGATATTTTTTATGCTAGTGTAAGTCATAATAGTTTGTAATTAAACAGCCTATGATGAAACTGAATATCCCTGTTTTGACAATATGCTGTTTTAAAAATAAACTCCTTTTCATCATTATCTTCAGACACCTACACACTGATAATCTGTATATAACTTTCCACTCTGCCACTGTGTCATGGGTTCAGCAGCAGCAGTAGTAGTAGCTGGTGTAGCACTGTGATTTGGATTTTTGGCTTGGGAATAGCGCTGATAACACCAGTGTTTATAGTTGTGGCTTAGAGTGTTTAGGCTGGCCAAGGACTTTCTGAGTTTCGTGCTCTGCCAGGGAGGAGGGAAGCCTGGAAGAAGCCGGGCGGAAGAAGAGAAAGGGCACCTGACCCAAACTGACCAAAGAGGTATTCCATACCACAGCACGTCATGCCCAGGATGTAGAAACAGAGAGGGAGGGGAGAGACTGGGAAAGATGGCGGTGCAGGGGGGGCGCGCATGGCATGGCCGGGATTTGGTATGAGGTGATGGGGTGTACTGTGTAGTCAAGCTTGGTATCAGGTGATGGGAGGGCACTGCGTGCGTGGCTAGGTATCAGGGGAAGATCTATTGCATTCTTTTTCCTTGTATTTCTCTTGTATTATTACTGGTGGTAGCAGTAGTGATTTATGTTATACCTTAGTTACTAAACTGTTCTTATCTGAACCTGTGAGAGTTGCATTCTTTTGGTTCTCCTTCCCATTTCCCGGGGACTGGGGAAGAAAGAGAGGGAAGTGAGTGAGAGAGCAATTGCGTGAGTTTGAAAGCCTCAAACCACGACACACTGCAAAAAGACCAGGCGAAAAATATGCTTTCCTCTATCTCCTGAGTCAAGACTCTATTTTATTCCTCAAATACCTTTCAGATATCTGGGGTTTTTTGTTTGGTTGGTTTGATTTTGTTTTTTATTTGATTTCTGAATTATTTCTGTTTTAATATGCACGTAGACAGATGGTCAACTTGATCAAAGATAGCCTCATTCTAAACTATGAATGTGAATCAGAGTCAGATTATCCCATACTTTTTTCTTTTGTATACATGTATGTATATATATCTGAACTACTATTACAGAATGAAGATAGTAAACTGCAGTGATTTCTTTACCCCAGAGGAACATGGATTTCAAGGTGTCCTTCTGAGACTGGAGACCAAACTTGCGATGAATGTGATATAATCTCATGCTAATAAAAAGAGCTGATTATGAGCTTTCATTTGTGTGTCGGTACCACTGGGAAAATATCAGTACAACCTCATGTGGTCAAATCCTTCTACTTCTAACTGCAGAAAGATTTTCCCTTATAGCACCTATTAGTTTCTTCAGTTTATATCACAGGGAGTTGGATACCCTCTGTAAAAACATCCAAGCAGAATAAAGCAAATGCCAATGATGAGTGTGATTGGGTATCTTTGCAATGAGGGTATTATACTTCAGTAACAGATGAATAGTGAGTAAATGACCATGGATTCCAAGTAGTTAAGAATGTGAAGCAGGACCCGCTGCCTGGAGAAGCTCTGGAGACTCCAACTGTGGAGCTGTTCTCTCGTGCATGGGCTCAGCAGCAGCAGTTGTTTTTATACTTCGTAGTAGCTGGTGCAGCTCCTGGGGCTGCCCCCCCTCTGCTTCCCACAGCCTCACAAAGACGGAGGCGAGGATGAGGGCCAGGATGGTGACGAGCAGCCTAACTGCCAGGTGCAAGTCTACCTCCACATCCGTCCCCCCCTGCTGCAGGAGCCTGCCCATGTCACAAGACATTCCAATAAAGTACAATGAGACAAGAAACTTAACCCAAACCCCATATCTGTAAAATGCTAAGATAACAAATACTGGCTTTAAGTAAGGTACAACAGGCTGAAACCATGAACTCAAGAGAATCAATAGCAACAACTTTGAGAGCCAATAAATCAGCATTGTGATGAGTGGCTATTAATCCTGTTATAAGGGTTATTAACCCTTCGAGCCCCATGTTGGGAGCCAAAAAGAACTCTGGTGGTTTAAGCCCTTCACGCAGTTCATTCATTCACTCCCCCCTCTTTCTTCCCCTAGTCCCAGGGGGATGGGGAGGAGAACTGAAAGAATGCAACTCCCACAGGTTAAGAACAGCTTAGTAACTAAGGTATAACACAAACCACCGCTGAGAAATACAAGGGAAGAATACAATTGTTCACCACCGGTACCCAGCCTGACCAAGCAATGTAGCCCCACACCCTTCTGGGTCTCTGTCCTCTGATTTTACATCCTGGGCATGATGTGCTGTGGTATGGAATACCTCTTTGGTCAGTTTGGGTCAGGTGTCCTATCTCTGCTTCCTCCCCGCTTTCCCTCCTCCCTGGCAGAGCATGAGGCTCAGAAAGTCCTTGATCAGACCAAAACATTACCAAACAGTAACTGAAAACACTGGTGTTACCAGCGCAGTTCACAGGCCCAAAATCAAAACCGCAGCACTGCACCAGCTACTACGAAAGAGAAAAATGACTGCTGCTGCTAAATCCATGACACCTAGATTTGACGAAGCCAGAGCAACTTCACCTGCCTTGAAAGTTCACTGATTTGGGACCTCCAGAGTTCCCTTTTATTCTATGTACACTTATGCTACTATCTATGTATGTATGTGCATTTCTTAGATGTTCATCTTGCCAAAATCAGAAGTCTAATGATTAGACTTATCACATTTCCTTTTTCAATGATGTATACATGTGTGTGTGTTTGTAATGAATGCAGTATTTGATAATTTTTATGAACCATTTTTGATCACTTTTTTCTTAATTTTTTTTTTTTCTTCTAGTGCATTTTCTTCTCACTGCTGTCTAACTAGGAGTCTGTGCTAACAAATAGAATCTACTTAACATATAAATAAATAAATGCTAAATAAAAGCTATATGAGAAATACTAGCTTAAAGTTATTTTAACAGCTTTAAGACTGGTGCTGTCTATGTTCAGTAATGGAAGAACACAGACAGGGACATTTTGGGCCATGAAGTTCAAAAGACTATTTCAAAGAATTTATAGTTGGGTACTCAAATGTGTAACAGATGTGTTCCTCTTACATAATTCTGCAATAAGGCATTGCTACTATGCTCCTGAGCCCTCTAACAGAAGTACCATATGACCATCTTCAAGTGGGGCTTGACCCAAAACTTGTATGTTTAACAGGAATCATCTCAAGCTATTCAACAGCTTTTGTATATGACTTACACCAAGTGAGTATTGTATCTCTTTGTTCTTGTTCTGTTTCCACGAAAGGTGCCAGAATTATGGCAGAGTCTTAATATTTTGCATGGCAAAATATCATCCTGCTGACTTGCAGAGAAAGATTTTCAAAGGGAAGAACTAATGCGTGTGCGGTAATGTGAAATCCTTGGGTAGAAGACTGCTTCATTATTATATTACCACTTGAGGTGGTGTTTGATTTATACTATTTCTCTAGATATTTTTGGTGCAGAATATGCTGGTGCAAAACAATTTCAGAATAAAAATTTGTTCACAGTAATAGTTGACGATAAAGCACAAAAGTAGAAAAGGTAGAGATGAAGGGAGCTTGTTATTTCAATTTTCTACTTACATGCACAATATGTTGCATTTTCTAGCAAAACAAACACACAGAGCAATATTTCTTAACAAGACAAAACCTAATTCTGTTTTATTACAAATACAAAGTTTAGTGCAGAAGTCTTCTTCACTCCCTTCCTCCTTTCTCCCTTCCTTCCTCTATCCTGTTTCCTGTGGTCCTTTTGGCCTGTGCTTGTGCTCAAAATTCAGGACCTGGCTTTGCTGCCTCCCTACAAGGCTGGTGTCTCCAACACTGTTCCTGAGATACCCAGGCCACTTGTGGACTCCCTTAGGTGCTATTCTGTCCCCTTGGCACTATCTGTTGTCCTCACTGGCCTCCCTACCTAACCCAACTGCCCAGCATCCCTCATGGTATGAGCTATGACCAAAGCCACCTCTCACACTGTGGTCCCTAAAGCCAGCAACCTCACCAGGCCTCCAGGTGGGTCTCCACCTTGCCTGTCACTCCCATCTCTCATCAGGAGCAATTTTTGCAATGGATTAATAACTAAGTAGTGCTAATAACTAAGTAGTGCTAGTCAAATGATACATTCCGACAAATTACCACTTATAGTGACCTACATATGCATAAACTGGGTGGGAAAAAAGCAGTTACAGATATCAAAGTTTTAACTACTGAATAAACACTCTGCTTAATTTTTTTTTATAGTAAAGGCAATGAAAAACAGCATTGCAGCTTAAAACCAGCCTCTGTAAAAAAACAAAAAGACCTAATTTAAGACGGGGACAATTGGTTCTCTCTGACAAGTGAAAGAATGTAGTTACTGGGCTTACTATTCTTCATCAGTGGTCTGAACCTCCATAGACATGTGTTGGCTGATGCTGCATAAGTGATGTTGCATTATTTTAATATTGCACTACAAAAAAGATGGCCTCGGTCTAATATTTAGGGATGAATATTCATGTTCTTTGCAACTTAAGCTAAAATTACATGCATTGCTGCATTTAGTAGAGGACAGTTATATCCCAGTTGGATAGTTCAGCTACAGTGAGAGGGTGATATTGATTATTTGGTGCCATAATTCATGCATACTTGCTTTGTCTTTCTCTGGAAGTATTTAAGAGAAATATATCATGCTGCTATCTTTTAGCAGCAAAATCTGATGCCAGATAATCTTCAGTTCAGTAATTCTTCAGACTTCTTTGAGTCTTAAAAAAAAAAAAAAAAAAAAAACTAAAAATATTCTATTATATTCTATTCTATTCTATTCTATTCTATTATATTCTATTCCAT